>VZTT01057612.1:14374-76225 GCA_013400855.1 Buphagus erythrorhynchus | reverse complement strand
GAAAAAATATGGGAAAAAAAGGACAGTCTTGACAGTCACAGAATCAGAGAATATTTCTGTTTCACTGCTTTCCAGCATCTCATTCCTCAGTCCATACATCCAGGGTTGCCCCATCCTAGGTGCAGAATCTGGCACTAGCCCTTGTTGAACTCCATACAGTTGGGGATTGCCCAATCCTCTAATTTGTTGAGATCTCTCTGCAGGGCCTCCCTACCTCCCACAGAATCAACAGCTCCTCTCAGTTTTGTATTATCTGCAAACTTGCTCAGTATCCCTTCCAGTCCTGCAGCCAGGTCATTTATGAAGATGTTGAAGAGCACAGGGCTGAGGATGGAGCCCTGCAGAACCCCACCAGTGACAGGTCACCAGTCCGGTGTCACCATTCACTGCAACCCTTTGTGCCCAACCTGTGAGCCAGCTGCTCACACACCACATGGTGTGTTTATCCTGCTGGGGGCTGGACATTTTGCCCAGAATGTTTCTGTGAGGGATGGTACTGAAAACTTTACTGAAATCCAGAAAAATTAGATCAACTGGCTTCCCTTGATCAGCTAGGTGGGTTACCTTGTCATAAAAGGAAATCAGGTCTGAT
Organism: Buphagus erythrorhynchus; assembly: GCA_013400855.1. Taxonomy (NCBI): domain Eukaryota; kingdom Metazoa; phylum Chordata; class Aves; order Passeriformes; family Sturnidae; genus Buphagus; species Buphagus erythrorhynchus. Next base: position 75,633 of record VZTT01057612.1, on the reverse strand, counting down.
AACCAGGAATTTCCTCTCATGAGGTAGTGCTGGCTGTGACCAGTGACTGGGATGTCTTTTGGGTGGTTTTGAACACCTCCCAGAATAATCTCCATAGCTTTTCCAGGCACTGAAGTGAGCCTGACAGGCCTGTAGTTCCCAAGGTCCTCCTTCTTGCCCTTCTCAGCCAGCATCTGCTGAAACAGGGCCAAATCCTGCAAGATGCTGTGTGCTTCTGGCTCCCATTTAAATCAAAGGGAAATGAGGATGCTTGACTTTCAAGGCTTTTTTGGCATTTCAGCATTCATCATGGCATTGCCTGTGAACCACCAACAGAGCCATGACAGGTATTGGTTGTGATCTCCCATGGTGGGGAGCTGATGCTGTGGAGAAGAAGGCTCAGGCTAGGTACCACCCACAACACACACTTTCTGAGTTGCAAAAACTGCAGCATCATTTTCTTTGCAGGGCCATGTATGTGGTTACTTTGCCAACAACATTACGTGCAGGGTAGTGGCTCAGCATCAGACTGAACAGTAGGTGTTGACAGGTCTTTATCTTATGCAGCTTTGGTCTTTTAGTTCCCTTGACCTCTGCTCCTCAGTAAAGCATGAAGAGTGCATGAGAAGTACCTTGCTCTAAGCTGGAAAACCTATCTATCAGAGGAAAGAAAATGATCTTGGTCCAAATTGACTTTGGAAGGAAATGTTGTTTTCTCGGTCTCTTGTCTGGCTCAAAATCCAGACAGTGAAAATTTCTTTGCTTGAGAGAAACTGTTACTAAATTCAGTCAAAAAGTAAAACTGGGATATTTTCAGAAGGAAGACTCATCCCCTTTTCTATTTTTGAGTTTTGAGTCAAAGTGCAAGACACCTGATTTTAGAAGAAGAAAGCGTCCAATACAGAAGCAAAATCACTGCTGAGAACTTTGCCTGCTGAAACACAAATTGCCATCGGGGTTCAGTTCAGGGGAGATGCACCCCACTGCTGGTGTACTCCATGTAACCACAGCACGAGGGTTTCCTGCTTTCCTGCTCATGGCTGAACATTGTACCTGTGGATGTGCAGTCACAGGGAGCTGAAGGTTTTAGTTTAATAATGGGGCAATCCCAGAGCACAAATGTCAGACAAGCTGCAACAGGGGCAACCCTGTTGGGGGGAGGGGGAGGACCTGGACTATGGATGTATCTCTGACAAACAGAAGGCATTGCCAAATGCTGAAATGCCAGGAAACCTCTTCCTTCAAGTCCTCACTGACTTCTCTGCAGCAGCCAGAATGGTGGCAAAGGTTTCTGAAGAAAGGAAAAGAAAGATAAAGAGAAAAAGGGATTTTCAGCAGCATTATTCTAGAAGAGGCAGGCACCTGACTTGCCACACGCATCTGGAGAAGCCTCCCCTGCCCCCACAGCAACAGCCAATGCAAACACACCTAAACATGTCAATATTCACAACACAGTCCTTAAAAAAATAGCTGAAGGAAATCAAACATGCTGCTTCCTGAGAAGACTGGGGAATATACATTCCCAAGTGCTGAGCAAGACCATCCATTATACATTTCTGTCTATTCCACCAACTGCCTGCACATCCCCCATGTGCCTAGACAGGACAGATGCCCTGGTGCTGTATCCAGCACAAGAGAATTGCATCCAGCAAAGAGGCATCCCTAGATCTGTGGGTTTGCTCTCCTGAAACGTTAAAATGCCAGCACTCTTTCAGGAACAATTTTCTTGGCAAGGGAAGATCTTGACTGTCGATTGCACTTCGGCAGCAGCCAATATAGGAGGTAGTGGTATAAATTCTCCTTCTCATTAAATGTGTCTGTCTGACTGATGGACGCCAGTAGAATTACACAGCGGATCCAGATTTGTGGGTCTGACAGTAATAAACCAAATTTTCATATAGAATACATGTCTCAGAGGGGTGTCGGACATGCTTTATTTCTGTGAGTTATAGGCACTGCATGACACAGGAACAGTGCTGGGCACCACTGAGTGGAACAGTCACCGAAACCAGCCCAGCCCTGATGAGCAGAGCAGTGACCTCTCATTCACACACTGCTTTCACTGCCCAAGAGACAGGCTCATCCACTGCTCCTGCTCATCCAAAAAACCTTTCACTCCAAAAAACCTGCCCTGTGTGCTGTGAGACACTCCTACACTCTGCTGCAGCAGCCTCGGCAGGAACAGCCAGAGAAGGGAAAACCAGGCACAGGAGCATCTGAGCTTCCCTCCTGAATCCACCATCGCTTCTCCAACCCCTAGTAACCTTTCCAGAGAGCCTCCACGACCAGGCAGGCAGCCAAGAAAGTGCTGCAAAGGTCAGGGCACCGGCCTCTTTTCCTTATAAAGCAAGAGCAAGCCAAAGGTGTAGGTGTTGGGTCTGGGATGTGGGGGGGCCATTGTACAACTGTGAGGCAGCCAGGACACCCAGAGCTTTGTTTTCCAAATTGCTACAGCAACGACCAGGGTTAGACACTGGAGCTGTTAATTCATCTGCATGGCTGCCAGTGGTGGAGTGGTGCCAGAAGGAAAGGTCTGCAAATTTTCCCAGTACAGCTATTTATCAATACTGCTCTCTGTCCTGCTGCTTCAAGTGGGTTAATAAAAGACGTAAAATATTTCCTTGTCTTACTTTGCACTTTGAGCTTCTGTTTTGCACACCAGGCTCTTTTCTCCTCTCCTGTATCAACTTTTTCTCAGCAACCTTTCTCAACTTTTTCCCAGCAATCTCTTTCACCCTGGTCCCACACAGCCACCCTGCTGACCCTTCATTCTGGGGTGTGAGATGCTGCAAACCCAGGGAGCTGTTTTGGACTGTTCTCTGTTCAGTCTCTCTCCCAGGCACTAGATAACACTCAGGAAACCCTGTGCCAGCTCCTGCCCACTGGCTTTCCTTGCCATAGTCTTAATTTCTGTCCCTGAACTGCCAGGCTGCTGAGCCCCATCCTAAAATTGTCTCCCATGCACCCTGTCTACACCGTGTGAGCATCCCTGGTCCAACAACCTATTTGTTGCCACAGTTGTGAGCTCCTCTGCTGCCTTGGATTACTGCAAGAGAATCAGCCAGCAGCGGCTTTGCTTTTAAAGCCCTCTTGAAAGCGTTTTCTTCCCCACTGGAAGCGTCAAAGGAAATTCCCCTTGATGAGGTTGCTGGCCCTGGAAAATCAGCTAGGAGCATGCCAAGCAGAGGGCTCTGGTAGGTCTCATGTTTCAGGACTAATCCTGGGGTCCATGGTGGAGGAAGGTCCTTGGGAAGGTGGCTGAGTGGTTGGGCTGCTGTACCCCAGGAGCCCTTGAAAGAGGATTAGGTCAGCACACTGAACAAATGGAGGGCGTGCAGAAAGCTCAGTCATTTTGGGATTGCTCACCACAGCTGCAGACAAAGAGATGAGAAGAGGGATTTAAAAGATTATTCTGAATGCAGGCCAGACTTCAGGAGAGCAGCTAGCTGGCAATGGGATTGTAGCTCCCTCCTGCTATGCCCGATCCAGTCAGACTGTGCTCACGGGTGGGGCTGGGCATGTGTGATTATATGGAGACAGGGGGTCCTATTTGCTATTTGGATCTGCTTTTGGGGCAGCTTCTGGGTTGATTCCAGTCCTATTATTATGTTTGTTTAGGCTAATATTTACCAAGAAGTCCTCCCCCTGTCCCAGCCTTTCTTTCCAGAAGTGCCTTTGGGGTTTCCACACTGACAAGGCTCTCTCAGGAGCTGCAATAAGTGTTTACTCACATGCTGGGGCTTCACCTTGCCTCAATTACTTGGAAGATTTTGCTGTTCCCAAAACGGTGACCTTTCTCAGCCTTGGGGCTATATGGAGTTTTATATTGTGCTTTAGGATTTGCATTTTTATTTACTATGTGTTTCATTGGACAGCTGTTCTCTAGCACAGATTTTTAATGCTTTGGGGGAGATTTCCTCAGTATCTCCTCTCATCCTTGTCCTTTAAAAGTAATATTTGATAAAACTAAGCTGTTTTTTGTGCATTCCCCAGCTGAGTTCCCAGACTGATCTCATGACTTCTAATGCCTTATTCCCTTCCCCACATCCTACATTATTCCTACAGGCCATACAGTCTGCTGCTCTACCTGTAGTGTGATAACAGACATCTGGAAAGAGAGGAACCAAGAGGAAAAAAAGAGAATATTGTATATATCAAAATCACAAGCCCTTCCCCTTAATTTCTTGTTCAGAGAATCAGCAGTGGTCATTTGCCAGATAAAAGCCATATATTACAGCACTTCCCAGAGATGCCTGTGCTGCTGATATGGAAAACCACACTGAGCTAAGACTCATTAAAAATCTCTTGGCAATTTCAGATTTTGCACTGAATAAAAGGTCATGATTCCTTCACATCAACAAAATCCATTTCTGAGCATTTCAATGTCCAAGGAGGTTGAGACCCAGGCTGAACCAGCCTCAAGCCCTCCCAGAGTGAGTGTCTGTGTCCCATTCCCGAGCCAAGCAGCAGTGCCAGGCAAATTACCTGTGTGAAGTTCAGTCAGAATTGTGCTCCCCTGTGCACAGCTGTGAAGAATTTCTCCTTTCATACTCCCTCAGAAGCAAGGAAATATCCACAAACACCTCACTCCCATTTCAACCAGTGGTGCCTCCAGCACAGGGCACTGATTCCCTGAGGTCTTGTCTGTGGGCTCTGCTCCTTCCTTCCTGCAACCTTCCCTCTCCACTTTCCCACTGAGATGTGGTCACCTTCTCATCCCGTGGGAATCAGTGATCCTTGGGTGTTTTCCTCTGGCCTTCAATCTGAAGGATCTGAAGCTCAATCTTAAGAAATGTGGTGCAAGACTGTTGTTTTGGGGCCCAAGTGTTCAAGATGCAATGCAGATCCAGCAAAGTCACAAAAGCTCACACCACTGAAGCTGAGAAAATGCAAACTTTATCACTGGTGGACATGGGAACCTTGCCACCTAGTATGGGTAAGTCCTAAATCTTTTCCAAAAATCCAACAGGAAAGGCCTGTTTATTGAATAAAACCTTTCTATAAGAACAAGGGAGGGAGGAGATGGCATGGGTTTGCCCTTGAAATAGTTGATTGATGTTGGTCTGATAGAGACAAAGTGATTTTACTGACATTTGCTCTTCCTTCCCACATCTTGCAGGAGTCAGACAGCTGCGACTAGAGCTGCAGGATATTAAAGGACTTGGCAAATACCATTACTAAATATGGATGCATATATAATTTCTGGTTCATTCCAGCCTCTAGGGGAGAAGTGAATTTGGTTTCTTACTGCACTTCCTGTACTTAGTGGAAGAATGGAGGCTGCCATCACAGAGCAGAGTCAGATCACCATCCTAGGAGAGAAGGAGGTAGCAGCCTGCACCAGCCAAGGCAAGCAGAGGTCACTGCCTCCTGACCCTGGCCATGAGTACTTCAGGTGTTTCTGTGGCCCCACACTTCCCTGCTGATGTTCCTCCTCCAGCAAAGGCTTCCCAGAGGTGGGAAGGGAGGGTCTGGACAATCCTCTGAGGAGGACAAACAGATACACCAGCACCCTCAAAGGCTTTGTTGCCTGTATGTGGTGCAGGAAGGAGTTGATGGTGCAGTGTGCAAGAGGGATGTAGGATCATGGCAGGAGCAAGCACAAGGAGACAAGGAAGAAAAGGTGACACTGAGAAGCAAAAGGAGATGGGAGGGACCAGGACTTTAGCTTTAGGAGACAGAGTGTGAGGAAAAGGATTTGCTGAAAGCTACATGGCACCTGGAGAGGGAAAGAGCCTCAGAGGTAGCCCAGGGGTGAAAGGCACTTTCCTCTTCTTGGTTTAGTGTCTTTTTTGGACTGAGTCCAAACCTGAGCACTTTGCAGCTCAAACCCACCCACACAGTGTTAGCTAAGCTTGTCTAAAGCTAGATCCAAACTCCCCAGTGCTGAAGATCAGATGGCTTGTGCAGATGGCTAAATATAGTGGTGATGAGTGTCCAAATTCAGGGCACCTTGTTGCAGAGCTCACACCATGTGTGCCAACAGCAGCATTTTCTCTGCTCACACTTTCCCTCAAAGGACATCTTGGCCTGGCTTGCGTGGCATCCCTCAGATGTTTTGGAAGCATGAGAGGCCATGGTAAGGAAAATGGGAAGGGCCAAGAACAGGAGGAGATATATATTGGGTGAAGGAGAATTGTGCTGATGTCCCAGGCTGAGAACCCACTCCCCCCTTACCCAGCCAGTTCTGGAAAGTGTGTGGTCACACTTCCCAGTGTCCTGAGGCAAGCTGAGTTCCTGAGAGGGTGGTGGCAGGCACCCAGTGCTCCCAGGAGGCTGGACAGCTGGAGGCTGGAGTCCTGGCCCCTGCTCCTGGTGTGGCTGCTCACCTGGGGGGTGCACTTCCCACCTCCTCTCCTGGCACTCAGGAAGGGGGAATTTATGATCCTGACCTTCTTCCTGCTGTCAGATCAGCTGGTGAAAAAGTACTATCAAGGAATTGATTAGAGACTGGTCCAAATCACTGCTATAAATCCAAATGCCCCCAATCAGAAATTCCAATATAAAGCTGGATTTTAACATCGACCCTATCTATAACAGGTCAAATATGGATTCTCAGTTTCCTCTAGAAGAGTTTAGTTCAACTTTTTTGAGTCTAGCTCCTAAATACATTAATAGCAGCAAGTGAATTTGTGATCTCCAGCACTTTGAGAGTTAATAGAGAATAAATGGACACTTTCAAATAGATTCAGGAGGTCTGGCCATAAATTGTCTGTATGATAAAAAGCAAATATAAATTTTCAAAAAAATTTAACCTTGCATGGTGTATAAAGAGAATACATAATATTCTTGAGCATAAATACATCTCAAATCAAGCCCATTGCGTATGCACAGAATACATAATGGGTTTACTTGAGACATTTACCTAAAGCTGAGGCTAAACTGGTGATCTTTTTATGACCAATACAGTTCTTTGCAGCTTCCTCCATGCTTGTGTGTATATAATTTTCCAGGCACAGTGCAGACAGTCCTTGAGTATATGTAGATCTGCAAGGTGTACATAACACCTCTCTTCCATGGCAGGCTCTGGAGTCAGTGTGGAAGAGGCTCATGCAGCAAGGAAGGACAGAGCCTGTGGGCAGAAGGCTAAAATGAAGAAGTACACAAGCCAGCTGGAAGAAATGGAAAGACAGGGCATAGGCTGGAGTTCCTGTCAACTTTACCTGGCAACTTAGGATAGGGATGAGAGTCAGCAGCAGGAACCACAGTGACCAGATAAATCTCAAGCACTCCAGGTCTAGTCACAAGAAGGGGAAAGGTGTGGTGACTACAGGACACACAGATAAAGTCACTGCCCTGTTTTTGCACCTGACACCATGCCCCTGGCACAGCACAGTGCTGAACCATGCTCTTCAAGCCAGCACCTCCAAGGCTGGGCAACAGGCTGCAGGGCTTACTGCCCTGACATGCTGATCAGAAGTGCTGATCCAGTCTGAGGGAAAGAAGCTGGCTTGGAACTGACAGCACTAATGACCTCTGTCATCATTCACCTGCACAGGGAGATGGTTCATGATGAGATGGAGAGGGCTCTGCCTGCTCAGGGGCTGCAGGGAGCAGCAGTGCAGCTGGCCTGAGGAGGCAGAGATCATGCTCCTGTGTGTGCACATGCTCGTGCACACAGACACCTCCTGAGCATGCTGTCTCCTGGCCTGGTGTGTGTCACACCTGCAGGTCAAGAGTTCAAGTCAGATAATCAGACTGTTATTATTATGTTTGACTTAGTGTAGGGTTCACTGGCTGTGCCCACGTGGCAGTGCTCTGTTATCAGAATAAACAAGTGGCTAGTTGTACATCTGTGTGAGAAGTGGTTTCACATCATCCCCTCTATGTCTTGCTTGAACCAAAACATGGGCAGCTGAGAGGGGAGAGGCAGAAATTGGTTCCATCACCTCCTTCTGCCAGCACTCAGAGGTCTGGAACTGTTGGTCACCACAGGACCCACCTGCCTATGTGGGGACAGAGCCATACAGGGTGTGTGAGTTTTCTAAGGACATCATCACTCACTAGGAATGTCTGTGGCAAATCCTTCCTAAAAAAAGGAGAGAGGTTGGTTCCTCAGTGCTGGCCTCTTGCTTGAAGTCTGCTGCTTCTTTAATGTTAGCAAAATCCATCTCACCTCTATACCAACACCCTGTAAATACAACTGCAATTCACAGGAAGCCAGTGTGCACCAGAACAGCCATGCTGCACACAGAACACTTACTTCAAGAATTATATTTACTCCCTGGTTCCAGTCACAGGCCAGAGAGCAGGTTTATGAAAGGTTAATGCCCCCTTATATGGCTGCTGTCAGTTCTTACTTCCTCCAGAAGCACATTTTAGCCTTTCTCTTTCCACTCCCTCCTCTCCTTCCATCCCAGAAAGGCAGCTTCAGGAACATGAGGGGGAAGGAGGGAGGAAATGATTCCAGTGTCCCCAGCTGATCCAGGCAGTGCAAGTGTAGTAACACCAGTGGCATTAGAAGTGCTGGAACTGGTCTCACTGAGCTGTGGCTCCTGGCTCATGGTTTGGCCAGGTTTACTCCTCCAACAAGTCCCAGCAGTGGCAGTCCTCATCTGAAGTCCAAGTGTAGATTCCAGATCCAGTTTTGCCCTCTGATAGAGCAGCCCTGGGCTCCTCCAGTGACATAAGTTGTTCTCCCCAGGTTTTGAGGGATGTCCACGTGAAGGTATTCTTCATGCTCAGGTGGATATGGAGGTGATGGCAGAGCTCGTTCCTTGGGACCACACCTGTGTGTAGGTGTACATGGCAAGGGAATAAACACTTCTACAAACTTCCCCTCTTAACCCTTACTTTCCTCACTTGTCTCTCCCAGGTGACATTAATAGAATTTGACATTGTGGCATGACCCGTTAGTCATCCTGCCAGACTGGTAATTTGGTCAAATGACAAACTTTCAATCATTTGAACAAATGGCTGTTTCACTAGGGCATTTGATCAAATGATTAAAACTAAAAGGCATTTGGCCACATGACTGAAGATGTGATCATGGCTCTGGACAGGTGCTGGAGCAGATTTTTATAAAACAATCAGACTGGAGTATAATTCCTCATGCACCAGAGCTTCAATATGAACAGGTCCTGCCTGCTGCTGATGTTATGAAGGAATGTGGGTTTCCCTGCCCTCTCCCTCCTTGTGACCTCTCCCATGTTCAGTGTGCCTGGCTCTGACCCTGAAGGCACAGGAGCCTTCCAAGCCCTCTGCCCATGGAGATGGGCTGGGAGAAGGTTGGTCAGTGGTGAGGTGGGACGATGCAGGTGGGAGGATGGAGGAGGGAGGGGCAGCATGTCCATGGCATGGTGCCCCTGGGAGTGACCACCTGGCCACCCCACATGGCCTCAGAGTATTCTGTGACTGCATTAAATGTCCTTGGAGGGGAGGGCATCACAACAACCCAAAGGAAGGGCTGGGGTCCTGCTCCTCTGTGTGGGGAGCAAGCATGGAAGGAGCTGAAATGTGGCTCTCCCTCTCATGCAGGAGAGTCTCTGGGGGAATAGGCATCCAGAGGTGTGTCTAGGGTTTGATCTCTCCCTCAGAAATCCTCCTGGGCAATTTGTCCATTCCCAGCCTGTCCCAATTATTTATGGCAACAAGACAAACACTTTCCAGGCAGAGAGGGGACCACAATCTCTCTTCTGTGGAGCTGACAAGCTATGACTGGAGAGAGACAATGTTTGTGGTGAACAGCTTCCTGTAGCTACAGAGAGGTCAACAGGATGCTTACCAAAAATGAGATTCAGTTCATTGAATCAATGTAGTTGAAGCAGGGAGCACAGAATATACAAGTGGAGAGAGGACTAAAGCTTTTAAGCAACAAGCACTGTGATGCATTTAAACAGTATTCCCAAATCACTATACTTGATGCTTTTGCCAAAAGCTAAACCCCCTCCCAAACCCCAGAATACAAGAAAACAACGTAAAAGGGACTATCTCCTGACCAGCCTCATTGCCCAGCCACTGTACAGATTTTCCTGCACATTCACAAGAGATGTGACCTTTGTATGCTGCTGCTGGGGGTAGGCCTGCTCCTCAGAGGGATGGGAAAGTGTGTGATTGCTGGATGAAAGCAAAAAGGAAGCAACTCAGCCAGCAAAAACCCCGGAGGTGTTTCCACTGCTTACTGCATTTGGAAGACCCAACAAAACCATGCCTCTCTTCCTATGGCTTCTGAAGGCAGTTTTCAGCCTTCCCTTTTAACATAAGAACACAAAAAAGTCTCACTGGGTCAGACGAGCAGCCTGGCATGCCCAGTGCTGTGTCTTAAGCAATTTAAGGAGCGAATGTGAGCCTAAACACCCCCTGTGGCTCCACTCCCTCCACCCATCCAGCAACACCCACACCCCTGGATGTGTTAGGGGTGATGAAGGGCACATCCCTGTCTGTTCCTTTCCTTTAATATCTGTTTACAGCCCTGTCAGCCATGACCATGTCTAATTCTTTTCAACAAAAGGAAAGGAGAGCTCTCAGCCTCAAACTCACCTAGTTTATATTATGTCCAGTAAGCTGTATTCCAGAACAGCCATTCCAAACATTCAGACAGGGGAACAAGGTCAGGGAGTGCTCCAGGCTGAGGGCTGCCTTCACTTGGTGTCCATAGTGCACAACCTAACAGGATCCCTGTCATGATCAGGAGCTCTCAGGAGAGTGGAGAAACAAAGACAGCTACATTCCTCTCCACTCTGTGAGTACTTTTGTGTGCCCCTTTTGGGGAAAGACTTTTCTTCTTTTTTTTTTCTCCTTTTTTTTGTCTTAGTCCTTTCTCTGCAGATGTACATGACAAGAGGCTTTTAACTAAATGGTTGGAAGCTTCTATTTGTCCAGGGGATTGTGAGATTTTCATTTGGGTAAATGAGTGAAATCTTCAGCCACTTGACTGACAAGAGTGTTTGGGGAGAAGGAAAGCCTTATATGCTGGAACAATTTGATGAATTTACCATCAGAATGACTAAGATGTAGATCCCCAGAATGGGAACTCCTTTCTGCTCAATAAATAACGCTGTCTCACTTGCCCTACCAGGGCAATGGGAGAACTCATTAATTACTGAGTCTGCATAGCCTGGAAATCAGAAGATGTTAGTTAAATACTAACTCTTCTTATCTTGTAAAGCAAAAGGCTGTGTTTGGTTTGAAGTTGGTGTGGTTTTTTTTGGTAAAAGCACAACCAGGATTTTGTCCTGTGATGAGGTTATTCACACAGCTACTTGAGGCATGTATAAATCATATGGGCTGTGCATGGAACAGGAGAAGTCTACTCTATGCAAAATTAATGTTGGGCTGGCCCAGCAGAAGCAGCTCACGTAGCAAAGGTGAAGTGCACAGTCTTAGGGGGAAGCTGTGTGCCTGCCCACCTGGTAAATTTATGTCTTTCACCTCTAGAACTTCAATTCATGCACAGTGTGAGGTTGTAAGTGAAATGAATTTATTGATGCCAGTTCATTCCCTAATGGGTAACAGTTCATGTCACAAAATCAGCACAGATAATTTGTCATGATTGGAAGTCTCTTATAAAGAGAGGCTCCAGCATGCAGGGGTATGGAGGAATTAGTTGCTGGCCCCTGGGAGAGATGGCAGAGCTTGATAGAGAAGCTCATGCTCCAAAGAGGAAACAGAGGTAATAACTAACCCTCCCTCCCAGTCCCTCACCCCCTCGTGAACTGCATCAGAGAAAGTTCCTGTGCTGCAAGTTCAACAGTAATGAAAAACAGGCCTCCCTCACATCATACCTCATCCTAGGATGGGAAGGAGATGCAGTGGTTATGTTAGATCAACACTAAAGTCAGTGGGAAAACAACACCAGCAGAGCAAAACAGAGGCAACAAGAATGTGTTTGCAGCTGTGCCAAGAAGGAAACGTCACCCAATGACCCCCAGAGGTTTACTGCAGGGGAGATCCTGCTGACATCTCTGGTGGGTCTTGACACTGTTCCAGGCAGCACTCTCTGTCTCCCAGCTTAGCCTGGGGAAACTGGTCCTTCACTCCCCTCCTTGGCCTCCCTTTCCATCCCTCAGGACAGAGCAGCTGGGAGATGCTGATGCATACTGCAGACTCTTGAACAGGGGAATGCCCCAGAGCTGCCTCCAAGTATTTCCCCTCAACTAAAATCCTCAAAATCCACCAACTGCTCTGGATCAGATTGCCTGGGAGCGCCTGTGGGCAGCATTTTGGATCACTGCCTGTGAAAACTCCGTGCTTTGTCTAGGACACAGTGGTCACACAAGTGTCACCTTGCCCACACAGTGTCAGGCTAGAGGTGGGTCTGCCAGGGTAAGTGGAGCAGCACAAGGACAATCATATCAGCTAAGGTCCTTGGAGAGCTTGAACTGGGACAGATCTCACCATAGACTCTCTTGTGCCAACCTGTGCAGAACACAATGTGGTTGTGACCACATATGCCCTAGATCCAGGGTGGCCAGGGTGATTCTTCATGACACTGCCTGGCAGAGGCAGGGCAGGGATCTGTGACATCAGGATGCTATTTGTTGTCCCATTTACTGTTCAATTCCCAGCAAGTGACCTTTTGAGGTGAAGTCACTCTGGTAAAGCTGCAGTAAAAAAAAAGGAAAAAAAAAAAAGAGAAAGGACCATCAGGTACCTGACCAACAGATTTTCCAAAGTTAGAAGGTGCTGGGAAAGAAAGAGTGAAATGCACAGTCCACCCACTGCCACCTTACATCTTTGACTCCAGTACTTTGCTTGACCCAAGGAGGAGAAGCATTACAGGAGGAAAAAAATTCCTGTAAGATGCCCAGTCTCCTCTTACTAAAAGTTACTCATAGAAGAGATGACTAGAACCTGTTCTTCCTGTGCCCTGGAAAATTCTGTATGCAAAAATGAAGGAAACAAGGAAATAAAAAACCCAGCCAGGGAAACAAGCCCAAATCAAATTTGATTCCAAAAGAGAAGGAAAACATATAAAGATTGAAATCTGTGTCTACTGCAGGGCTGAAGTAGGAATTCCCTGAGACTTCACAGAGGAGGCTGCTCTCTCCAGAGCACTTCCAGGGCTCAAAGGCTGGCCAGGAGGTCCAGCAGCCAGGAAGCCCTGGGAAGTCCCTCTGCCAAGGAGCCAGGAGACTGGGGCTTGGCAGACTCCATCCCCTGCCTGCCATCTCCCCACCAGCCTGCCAGGTGGGCTGCTCTGGGGGGAGGTAGGGAAGCTTTCAAAAATTGCTTGGCAAGGAGGATGTCATTCTGCATCTGCCTGGTTTCTGGGAGGATCTCATCAAAACTGACACGTTTCCAGTGTGTTTCTGTGCCGGTGTATTAGATTCTGCAATGCCAGAGGAGCATGCCAGAAAATTGCTGACTGGCTGTACTGTGCACACTGAGAGCCAGCAGCTCTCAGCTGCAGCCCTGTCCATCTGCCCAAGGAGCAGCCAGAGAAACCTGGGGAAAAAACTCACCCACCCCAACAGCAAAGCTCCCACAGCATTCAGCACTGACTTCCTCAGGTGTGGGCAGTGCAGTGCTGGGGATTTTAAGAAGCCTTTAGCACTGCCTTCCTCAGGTGTGGGCAGTGCAGTGCTGGGGATTTTGGGAAGCCTTTAGCACTGATTTCCTGAGGTGTGGGCAGTGCAGTGCTGGGGATTTTGGGAAGCCTTTAGCACTGCCTTCCTCAGGTGTGGGCAGTGCAGTGCTGGGGATTTTGGGAAGCCAGCCATGGCCATAGAATGATGCAGTCCGAGCCACAGTGTGCAGAGGTGGCTGTTAGGCTTTACTTTATGCCTGCTCCTCTAGATAGATCCTGGGCCTGACTGTTGACCCAGGTTCATTTCCAAGCCCTCCCCTATCAATCAGACATGCACATATACTGTTCCAGTAATGAATCAAGCTGCCTTGTTCTTGGCCTCAATCAATCAAGCAAGACTGTGTGCCACACAGACATTCATCTAGGTTGGAAATAACAGGTGAAAACAGCCCCGAGCACAGCCTGCAGGGAGCAACTCCCCACTGCAGCAGTTCATGAGAGAGCAGAAATTTTTTGGTGTTTGTGAGTGTGTCAGAGGCATGAGGCAGCAATTAAAGATGGCGAGAAAAATGATCCAAACTCAAGTATTTTCTAATTAAAATGTGTGAAGAGAAATGTGACGCTACAGGCATGGAAAATTCAGAAGGCATAAAAAGCTCAAATTCTGTGGAATTCCACCCAGTTATAGAAAAGCAGGAACTCGTGTTCTGCTTTTAATCCTGATTGAGAAAAAACAAACTGTCAGAGTTAACCAGGGCATCTTCAAGCCAATAGCTGGAAATGAGCTGCCCAGATAATCTGTGTAACCACAAATCTCTGCTAAGGTTTCTTAAAGATATTGGGAGAAAGAGCCATGCAGCCAGAGCAGAGGTGTTCCCCAGTCCTGGAATGTGCCAGGGTGATGAGCCACCACGTAACCCGACAAAGACTGATCTACAAGATACAGCAGAAAATCCTTATTAGGCACCAGCCTGCTTATCAAGCAACTCAACAAGCTCTCCTGAATCACTGCATGGAAACTTAGCAGAAAATGTATTTTTGTGAGCCTTGCTTTCCTCTACCAGCTGTGCTGAGCTGACCATTCAGGATGCAAAAAAAAAAAAAAGCAAGTTGCACTCAGTGCTTGCTTCAGACCCATCCCAAGCCATCTTTATCAGCCCCTTCCAGATGTTCTTGCAGCTGTATCACCTCACCACCGCCTCGATTCGATGTGGCACCAAGGCAAATTAAGGGCTGCATTTTTGTAGGCCTTGCTGATGCTCTGTGCTCTGTCTACTCCAGCTCGCTTCTCAGCCTGTTTTTCACACACTAGTGTCTTCAATTACTTTTCCAAATGAAAGGGAGTCATGGTACTTTAATTAAACATTTAATTGAAGGAAGAGGAAAAAAAAAAAAGAGGGAGGGAGCTGATGTTTGCCAATGAGGAAAGGATAACAGTGAGAGATTGCTGCTCTGAATGAAACCTTACAATGCTGCTCTCTGCAGCAAGAGGCACCCTGGGCTGGGGCTCATGTATCAAAGTATGGCTCAGCTCCTATTCGATTAATGTGTCTGTTTCAATGGGAAGCTTTTGTAAAACATTGCTGGAAATGGTTTCTAATTTTCCCTTCAGTTTCTGGCTGGCTTAATTAAACTTACGCCCCCTGAACCCTTGTGTCTCTCCAAAACCAGACTGGTTATTCACCTAAGGGATTTTTTTTAATCATTTCTATGTTTCCCTGGCCACCTTCAGTGAATTAGTGAATCCAACCTTTTTTTTTTTNGGCCCCCTTCAGTGAATCCAACCTTTTTTTTTTTTTTTGAAGGTTCATCCAATACTGAGGTGATTCTGCTTCCTGCCCCTCCAAGAGCTGGCAAAAACACGTATCATCTTTCCTTTTCTGCAGCAGCCTGAGAACTGCAACTCTCCAGGCTGGAGTTTCCCCAGATAAAGAAGTCATGCAAGCAGTGCCTCCACAGTAGAAACAGGATGTCTTGGCACTCCTTACCCCTTGCCCAGGGGTAGGATTGACTGTACGAACAAAACCACTCACTTGTATAAAGGTTCATGGGAGCAGATCCTCATGAACTTAGGGCACAAGCTTGTTTTGGGAGTGAGTGACCTAAAGAGGTCTGGTTTGCCATCAGTTTGGGTCTCAAGAGCAAGCAAAGCTCTGTGGATTTGTTAATGTCTGTGGCAGATGGAATCATACAGCGGCCTCTCCCTCACTGGAGAATTTGTAAAGTCTCTCTTCAGTTGCCTGGCCTAAAAAGACTCAGAGACCTAATTATATTTGGGACATCTCTCTCTCAAATTCAGTGGAAATCTGCTAATAGGCTCTGAAATGATGGGAAGGTTGAACGAACTAATACAGAATTGCAGGAAGCTCCTCTCCTTTGGAAAGCAGGCTAGAAATGAGGCTGAAGCCTGGGTCATGTGTCCATCATTCCTGCCACCCCCACGTTATTTACCTGTGGGCCTGAATGGATAAAACACAGGACCCATATTCGTCTGAGGCTGTCACTGCAGGCAGTGATTACCTTTGAAATCCAGGCTCTGCCTGCGTGCTAAAGGATGAGAACGTTCACAGATGTCAAAATACAAAGGAAGGCTTGCACAAAGGAAGCATCCCACGGCAGAGCATTGCCTCTGCACAGTCATCCTCGTTGTCACCAGGACAGCAGGGGGTGAGGGGAGGCAAAACTGGGGCACTCCAGCAGCAGTGACTCAGGGCGGAAAGAATACAGCCCTGAGATCAGAAAACAGAGCGAGTCTGATGAGCAGCGTTGCCTGCCTTGTTCTCCTCTCCAAATGCTCTGACAAAACAGCAGGACAAAAAGTGTTTCTTGGGGTACAGCTGACTAAAAATTCAAGAAGAAAACATTCTTGTCTGCCCACAAAAGACTGTGAAGGCTTGCTCCCGTCTAGGGCACAGAAACGGTCCCATTCAGAGCTGAAACCTTGTTGGTACAGGCTCTGCAGTGGAAAAGCAGTGGAAGTGCATCAGCCTGCTGGATTTCCCAGCCCCAGCAGCAGGAGGGCTGCTCACAGCAGGGAGCTAAACACGGTTTCTGCTCCCCATCGTGACTGTGCTGTGGATTAGATGCAGATTAACCCAGCGACCTGCCATCCGCTCTCATCCATGCTTAAGAGTATAAGCAAAGGGAAGCTGATGATTAGGGAAAAGAACGGGTGAAGTTCAGCTCAAAGTTCAATGTCATTGAAAAAAAAAACCATGCATGCCAAAACCAGAGTGGGGCTGGTTTTAGTGTCTATAAGCATATGCAGAGCCCACAGCGCCCCAGGCCACTCTCCCGAGGGTTCAGATGAGAGCAATAAAGGAGGGATCCAGCCTAGACTAAAGTTCCCAGCATGGGAATTCCTATGCTCTGGTTTTGGTTCCATCACCAGCTGGCTCAGGGACAAGCCACTCCTTCTTGCCATTCTTCCTTTTAGCCACTTCTGAAGTGAAGGTACTGAAACATCCTCACCACATGGGGATGTTCCCTGCTTTGTGTGTGTTTGCTCTGAGTGATTGGGGATTTGCATATGCAAAGTGCAGCAGGGAATTAGGAGCAAGCATCAACCAAACAATCTTGCACAACCACGCCTGAGTGTTGTGTAGGAGGAGGAGATGCCTGAATGTTATGTAGGAGGAGGAGACGGATGGGATACAGACTTGATTTTATCAAGATAGGAATAAACTTAATTTCTAGGACTGTTTCTAATAAAATAAAGGCAATTCTCTCTGGCTTATAACACCTTAATAATCACTGTAGTTATGACACAGAATCAGTCATGCTTTTATTCTGCTCTCCTTTTTTAGGTTAGGAAATGCAAGTCTGTTCGAGCAACCCTTAGAATGAAATCCTCTGATATTCATTGTTGTGTTTTCAGGTAACAGAATTCATACTGGCTTAAGAATTTACTCTTTGCATGCACCTTATCCTGAAGGAAGAGGGATCCAGAGCAGGTGGGGAAAGCATGATGAAACAAGATTCCCTGCATGATGCAAGGCAAAGGGGTTGTCTAGCCTGCTGCTGCTTTCCATATGAATGGATTTTATCCAGGCATTGCTGCTGCTGTTGTTTTTATTATTATTCAGAGAAGGGCACGAGTGTAGGAGCGTGGGTGCACCAGAACCCTGTGTCTCTGTGATGGTGCTTCTGTTTGGGAGGGCAGCAGTCAGGTTGTACACCCAGAGCAACCCAGATGTTTATTTTGTCTTTCTTTTAGGACAGTTGCAGAATATGGCACACTAAAATACATGTTGTAATGTGTCCTCTTGCTTGCTTTGAGACACCATTCAATTAACAAGCAGTTCTGTGGACATTGGCACTGAGAGGAGCAAAATGCATGGACAGCTGAGAGATGAGGAGTTTCTCCCTTGGTTTGGGAAGGTGGGAGGTCTCCAGTGTCCAGCAGTGGCTGAGCTCATTCTGCAGCTCATCCTGTCCAGTGGCAGCTCTCTTTTCCCTATTTTCACAGACCTGTAGGACCTGAATCACCTAAACAATCTTTCTGTGCTTTTGCATTTTGTTGGTTTGGCCAGAGAGTTTCAGAAGTTATTACAGGGAGAATCACACACACGGCATGCTCACATAAGCCTTTAAAAATCCTGCTGCTGCTATGCTTATTACCATGGATACTCCCCTTAGCTGAAAAATGAGTCATAATTGTAGGAAACAGTGCAGAATTTGAACCTAAGCCATTAATGCTAATGTAATATATGGTGAGAAAATACTATTAACATTTGGATGGATGAGTTACAATACTCTGATTACCACATATTTGCATTCCTTAGCTTCTGTGTGATTACAACCTCAGCTTTGAAGCTGTGCTACCACAAAGACCTCTTTTGCTGCTTCGATTTGTTTGCTTGGTGTGTGCATATTTAGAGCCAGTGCTGGTTTGCTGTATTAATAATATTGATTGCACAATGATTCCTGCCGTGCCCAACCAAGGCAATGGAGAGGGAGGACAGATGATCCTAAAGGGGTGGATTCCCTCTTAGGAAGGGGAGTTCTGGGCATTTTTGGAGCAGCCACCTCGCTGAACTCTGGCTGTTTAATGGCTCTTTAAAGGTTCAAGTCCAAGGCAGTGTCCCGACTTCCAGGAAGTTCAGCAGAGAGAGAGCAAAGTACCTCTAGAGGGCAATTCATCCCATGGATTGCAGCTGCTCTGGCACAGGAGGCTCAGGTACCAGAGCTGGCTGGAGCCAAAGAGCCAAACCACCCCAAGGTGACTGGCCTGGCTGCAAACTGCACAGGGGATGCTGCATTCCTCTCCAGTCACTCAGCAAAAATGTTTCTGCCCACTCACCAGTGTGTTCCTCCAGGTTTTTCCCTATAAAGGGTTTTCTTGTGCCTTTCCCATCAGTGTGAGGAGCAGGATTCCCTTGGTGCTGCTTTCTCTGAGACACAGCTGAGATAGTTTTGTTCCCAGGCTCTCTAACCATAAGCTGCAGCAGTGCCAAAAGGCAGCAAGACAGATCTACCTACCAAAATAATCGTGGTCTTTCTGGGGTGCTTTGTGTGACAAAAACCTAAGAAGAGATCAGATAGGCAAGTGGTGAGGCCAGAGATTATGCCCAAATATGAAAGATCTGGCAACCTCTGCACTGTTGGTAGGACTGTATTCTAGGACCTAGAAAACAGCAGGATATCTCATAAACCCTCTGAACATCTTGAGGACTCCCTACTGCACAACTTTGATGGCAAGTACCATTTCCTACATTCTGCATGTGGCTTACAAATTCTCCCTATGTTTTTGCAATTGCAGCCAGCCTGGAGGGTCAAGTTCTGCTCCCTCTTAGATTGAGAACATCTTCTCTGAGAGGTAGAGAAGGTGCAAGCAGAAGAGAGTGGCTGACTAAGAACCCCTTGGGCTGTACCTGTGCCTGGAGGACACGGGCAGGGTTAACCCCAATTGCCAAAGTGGGGCTGCAGGGTGGGGCCCTGCTCACCCTTAGTTTTGGAAATCAGAATAAACTACGTTGACAGACTGAAAACAAAGTCAGAGCACACTGTGGCTCTGCAGAGAAGGGAGTTTTCTACCCATGCAGAGCAAAGCACATGGGTGTCAAGCCTCAGGCAGGGAAAGCTGAAGAAAATATCATGATGCTGCTCTACCCCAGCCTTGGACCTGACCAGGGAAAATGTTTACTTTTGTTCAGTATATGGAAATGTGTGTGTGTGTGAGGAGAGGAGGGAGGAAACAATTCTGTAACCTGTATCCATATTGCAGTTTTAAATTAAGGGCAAGTTGTCTTAATCGTGGGACAGGTGTTCCTTTTTATTCTCATTTCTGTTGCAGAATAAATGAATTAAATAAAAAAATGAGTAAGAACTTGACCCTTCACTTAATGAATATTGTGGACACAGCCTCCTGTAAATTACATTCTGGACACCCAACAGATAAAGTCTCATGTATTACTGGGATACTCACGTGTCTTTTCAAGGCTCTCCTACAGCAAAACCCTGAAAAGTAAGCACACCTTCTGCAGGTTGGAGAGAGTCTGATGGAGGAGGAAGAACAGCAGAGTCATTAGAGAACATCATTAGAGGCTTAAGAGCTAATGATCCAAAGCACATTGACATTAATGTGACTTTTTTTTTGGACTTGGAGCACCAGGGCATGTGAGTCCTTGCTTGTGATATTTAACATGTCCGGTTTTCATGCACGATTATCTGTTTTGAAATAGGAAAGGGTTTTTTCTCCTCTGTAGAGTAAAAAGCAAACAAATAATCCCCTTGTGCTGAACAAATCAACTCCTAGCACTGGAGACAAGATTTCTTAGAATTCCTCCCATCATAAAATCTGCTGCTTCATTTTTTCCCTATGTTTATAAAGGCAGTAAGCAGTTCCATTAAAATTAATAGAAATACTCACATATAATTAAACCTTGCCTGCCTGGCCAGTGGAAGGAAAAGCCAAGGCCAAGGGCACTCTAACTTTTTCATTATGCTTTTCCTTCTGTCACAATAAAGCCACAAAATGCTATTGTTGGGGCCTAGCTTGAAAATCAAAATATTCTCCTTGGGGGACACTGTTTTAGCCCTCAGAGGGGAGAAGGGCTGAGGAGACAGCTGGACTCCCACTGGACAGGGCCATGCAGGGATTCCTGGGAGGGACTCAGTGCCTTGTAACTCCATGTAAAGATTTACTCTTTGCTTGAAGGAACAGTCCCTGTGCATTCATTTTGACCTGATAATGGCTGTGTAACAATCCAGGATACTGCTTATTTACGTTGCTCCCTGACAGCTTAAAAATTCATTAATGTCTCAGCAATAAATTCTGAGCAGACTTCCCTGAAGAGATGACAAACGGGGGGACACCAGCTAATGAATTATCAGACAAATACTCTGGAAGGAGGGCCTGCACTTCTCTTCCACACTGCTCCTGTGGCTGAATGGAAAGGGGCTGGGGTTTGAAGTTCCATTTGTAATTTCTGTTTTTCTGTGGAATGTGGGAGTAACGGAGGCAGCCTCCCCATCTGGCACACACAGCCCATATGGCAGGCACACCATCTCCTCCCCTGCATTTCAGGGACTTCTGAACTGGAAGGGCAGCCCTGTCTGAAACCCAGCATGGGCTACACCAGTAACTTCCAACTCCCATCCTGTTCTCCCTCCCTCCTGAGCAACTTATTTAACGGTGACAATTTACATAGTGTGGTTTTACAGTGTAGACTAAGATGCCCCAGGGACTAATTTAAGACTCACAAATCCATTTCAGAGCCTTTGTGCTCTGAGAAGATGGTGTGGCAGATTCAATATTCAGCTGTGCTCATCTAAATCCAGAGGTAATTTTGGGGGAACAAAACCTTCCAGATTTACCTTGGTGCAAGACAGAAAAATAAAGGTGCCTGCCTGGACTCATAGCCACTGTACATCAGTGAAAAATACCTTGCACACAAAATTCACACTACTTTTTAGCTATAGATAGATGGCAAGCCTGCCATGATAGATGCAAATATTGTAGAATACAGGAGATCAAACAACAAACATATTTTTTACTGCTAAGTTACCTTTCCCTTCTCAAAAAGTGGCAAATTTAGAAAAAAAATGAAAGCTGGACCAAATTTTGTCCTTATAATTTCTATGATGAAGCTATGCCAGGTATTTTGCCAGTTTTTTGCTGTAGATTGCATGTATGGATGAATGACCCCCACATAAGCCACATTCATTTTTAAATTTACTGAGAGTGAAGAGGAAACTCAGCTCAGAAAACACTGACAATGCAAAAACAAGAATCTGACTGAAAGAAAAGAGTTTAATTAAAGGTATGGAACACTTTTTAGCCTTAGTTACATGGAAATAGTGGAAATGTGTACTGGGAAAGACCTTTCTCAGTATACTCTTCCCAGAATTACTTTGCCAGGAAGGACCTAAAGCATCATCCTGTTTGAGGCTGAGACAGCTGAGATAGGGGAAGAGAATTCCTTGCCTTTATCACTTTCTAACAGGGAATTAAATTTATTTAAACCTTGACAATTAATTTTATTTAAACTCGGATTTCTTTTTGCTATATAGGAATATGAAACTGTGCCTGGATATTAATATAAATGAGGGGGGAAAAAGTTGAAATAATAATGATGAGCACATTCATTTTCATGAATACAATTGTTTCAATTTCAGTCTCAAAATGAAAATGAAAATGAGAGGAAACCCAGATTTCCTGCAGCCATACTCTCCTATACACCCCAGTGCTGCTGGGGATGCTGTGGATCTTTCATGAGCCATCCATGCAAGGGAAGGTGCCTCTATTTTGATGGAGAAGCAGCTTGAGAAATTTTCTAAGGTACTAATAACGGGAAAAAATAATGAACATTGAAACTGTGGGGCTTCTGACTTCTACTGTACATAACAGAACCTCTTCAAAGTGCAAAATGGCCCAATAAATATTTGGGGGCAGCCACTGCTGTTGGTAGCAGCTACAGCACCTCCCCTGCTGCTGGCAGTACTGGGGGCAGAAAATGCCACTAAAAGTCTCTAGTCTAAATTCCATATTTTACAGGAATTCTACATGCAGATGAACAAAACCCATGCTTCTGACTCCTCTCTCTTGCTCATTTGAGTGCTGGTCTTGTCACACAGAGTTCAAGAAGTAAATCTGGGCAAGGAGGAGACCCCAGCTGTGATGGGGCAGGCAGTGGTTGGGCTGTAGGGAAAGGATGGTCTGCAGGTGTGGGATGAATGGATCACTTCCCTTGGTCCCAAGCAGGCAGTTACAGCCAGGTGGAGAACTGTGGGCTTTCCAGTGAGGCTATTTAGTCCTTTGTCAGTTAATAAGATATTATTTTTTTCTTTTGAGTGTATGGCAAGAATATTTTATATATATGTTTGTGTGTATGTCTCTGTGTGTGCCTATTTTAAAGACTATACTCAGAAGCTCACGATACAAAGGTAAATGTGCACCTCTATCCATGAGACTCTGCTCTGGAGCAGGAAGACCTGTGGCAGTTTCACATGCAGAAGATCACATCAGTTTTTCTCCAGCATCCCTTGTACTCAGATAGACAAAATTCTGAAAATGGACTTCCAGATTCAAACTGCTCTGCACTTAGTTTTGGTCCTTTCTGAAAAGTTGCAACCTGGAATAATCCTGAAATAGCAAACTTTCCAGCAAACCCTTTTACAGTCCTAAGCCCAAAACCCAGACTTCAACTGAATTCTCTGAGCTCTCTGGGCTTTGTGGAAAAGTTTCATTCAGTTCATGTGACTCACTCTTCCTCCTGTTGGGATAATGGAAAAGATAAGCCTACACTTGGATGTCAAGAAACCACAATCACCAAATATACAAAGAACAAAAATATTAAATGGGGGAATATTTCAAATTTTCTAGTTCAGTTAAAAAAAATCCACCTAACAAATGCTTTCAGCAGATGTTTTCTAACAAAATTGCATCTGGAGAATTCTGCCCTTTTCATTTTGCAGACCGATCAGATTCTGTACACATGTTGGACTCTTCACATGGATTCAAGCCTCTGTCAGAGATTAGCCTAGCACTCATGAAAACACAATCCTACTCCCCCTAGAATGGGGCAGCACAGAGAGCTTGGTGTGACCAGCCTGCAGCAGGAAAACAGGAGGACCAGCTGTTCCAGCAGTTCAAAATTAGTTCACATTAGTTCTTCCATTGCTGCTATGTAATAGCCTGATTTGACAAACACAAAATCTCTGACTCAGTGGAAAGCCAAAATGAAAAGCCATTTTCCATAGCTCTGCCATGTACTTAACAAGGTTATACAACCAGTCATTACTTA
The DNA here is from genome assembly GCA_013400855.1 of Buphagus erythrorhynchus. NCBI lineage: Eukaryota > Metazoa > Chordata > Aves > Passeriformes > Sturnidae > Buphagus > Buphagus erythrorhynchus. The sequence continues at coordinate 51,939 of VZTT01057612.1, read as the reverse complement.
GCTCTTAAACTAGCCATTAAGGGTTTTTTGCCTAAAAAGGGGTAAAGAGGTGTGATGAGTCATCCAGTCTTCCTCCAAATCTTTCTGACATCAGAAAACTGTTTCTACTGATGATTGGCCACAGCCAGTTGTGATTCCCCCCCTCTCTTGCAGAAATTTTTGAATTACTCATTTCAGTAGTGCTGCTGGTGAGGAGTATGGCTTTGGAAACAAATTTCTTCCCCTCTGAATGTGCTTTTGCTCTGTCTCCAGTGAGAGGACACATTACCTCTTAGTCTTCAAGAGCCTCAGAACATACTCAAAAAACCTCAAAACCAAAAAAAGAAACACCCCAACCTCACATGAACCTCATTTATCTTGTGAGCTTTTTAGGGCAATTCTTGAGGGTCCTTGTACTGTGCCTAGCAGAACTGTGTCTGACTGCTTTCAACTCTTAAGAAATAAAATATGTTTAGTAACAGTTTCACTGAAGCCATCCAAACAAATAACTCCACCTTATCCATGGATAAAGCAGCAGAAGAGGATCCAGGAGGCCTTTTCTCTGTCCCACTCTGCTGGAAGGAACACACAGCCTTGGTGTAGAACACTAATGTGTCTCTCAGGCATTCCCCACCAAAGTTCCTGCTGCAATCCAAGGGGCTTCTCCTCTCTCACCCCTGTCTTCAAGTGCTCATCTGAGAGAGGCAGGAACAGAAAAATGCTGAATGCTGTCCATCACATTAGTACAGTGAAATATTGCTGCCCAGTCTACACAGTTGGAGGCTTGTCCTTCTGCACTGAGTCCAGCACGAATGACTTAGGTCAGTCACAACCCAGCCTGTCATTCACACAAGCCACCAGAGCTCAGATCTCTGTGAAAGGCTGGGGCTGACTTACATTCTGCCCCAAAAGTGGGAAGGTCTTCCTAAATGTCTTGAATTCAAGACAGTCCACACAGCAAATTGGTTTCACTGTGAATCATGTGTTTTCTGACCTATTTGCCCCCACGTTTCCAGGGAATGGGACAGTCCTGTGCAATTCTCTGGGATTTGACAGAGCCCTTCACCTACACTGCAGTGTTGAGGACAAGGAGGTTGAAAGTTGAGGTTCTCTTAAGCCCCATTCCCTTTCCTCAAAAATATTTCAAACCATCTTTGGAGGCTTTCAGCTAGCTACATCCCTTCTGTGGCAAAACTGGGAGGGGATGATCTGGCTTCATGCACTTTTTAAAAAGCTTGAGAAGTAAGAGCATTAGCTTCTCCACGCTGGCTAAAAAAAGGCTTGCTAAAACCCTTGAAACCAATTGAGGAGCAGAGCAGAGTTAATCCTGGAAAATGCTCACGGTGGCTCAGTGACGCACGGCCGTGCAAAGGCAGAGCAGTGTTGCAAGTGAGCTCTTCAAAGAGGACCAGGAGAAGCTGCAGTTGGATTTTGGGGTGGGGATCACCCTCAGTGCTGCCTGAATGGAATTGGAAGCTCCTGCAGTGAAACTCCTCCCACGGCCTTTTTAACATTTTGCTCTTCTTCATGTAAGATTTTCTCTGTTGGGAATTCCTGACATTTTTCCATCTGCCTTCTGAGTTCAGGCTCATGGAGAATGGGCATGAAGTACAGCCATAAAAACTTTCTCCTTTGAAAGGACTGTGTGTTCCAGTCTCTACTTGGGAAAACATTTCAGAGTGCATTATCACCATTCACATTGTGCAGTGGTACAAACAGCACCCGTGTACTCGAAACCAAGGTCCCCTTGTCCCAGACACTGCACTTCCAAGGGATGTGAATTAATCTCCATTTTCAATGTTACAGTGCAAGCATCAGAAAATGTATTTAAACTTGCAATGGCATTCTGTTGGATTAAACATATTTGGGCAAAGCATCTAGCCTTCATTTAAGGCTCTTAAATGAGAAGCCATCAGCTCTTTTATTAACTTAGCTTGCTGAAGCAGTAGCACTCTCCATCCAAAACATGGGCTCATGTCACAGCCCAAATGAAAATGTATGGAGCTTATGAGGAGCCTCAGTTGCATGGAAGGATGGAGTGTGCTGGATGTAGTTTTAGGAGAGGGCTCTGTGGCTGTATGCACACAAATGCATGAGAGAAAGAGAAAGGTACAAATACAGAGAGAAAGAAGGAAGGAAACAAAGAAATCCTCAGAGATGGACACACAACTGCTGATGGCAAATACATGAGAAATATCTGAGAGAGTTGGTGCTCAGAGTCTGAGAAGGGCTTGGAAGTTTGGCAAAGAACAGACTGTTGTGTGACTCCCTTGGGAACATGGTGTTTGTGGGGTCCCTCTAAAGGAGGGATCCTTCATCCAGGGAAAAAATGTCTTTAATTCTTTTAACTGAATCATCCCAAAGTTTTGCTAGTAGCTTGAGTTAAAAAAGTAATTAGAAATCTTAGAATAGAAATCTACCACTTTTTCTCATGTTTAACATATTTCTCTTCCAATGGGTTCTCAGCAGGCAAACTAAAGTATCTGCAATGGAAATTATCTTCTAAAAATTACACTGCTCCAATAACAAACTGAAATCTTCCATGTGACATGATGTACCCTACCAAAACTGTGCCATATAACTCGAATTTCAAATTTCAAATAACTTATGACACCTCTATTTGGTTTTGGTTTCTTTCAATTAGTTTCTGTTGCTTTTCTGTAGAAGGATGACAGACAGTTAAAGCCTGCAAGAATCAAGCAAACATTATCCTCCTTATATAAACATCACTGAAATCCTCTGATGCTGTTTGTTCATTGACATGGTTTCCATAGGGGCCACCCCCTCAAGTCCTTGTTTAATTTTCAAATTTGCCCTGGAACCAAATTTTTCAATTATGCTCTGGCCACATGAGATTCTGCCAAGGCAGCTTAAAGGCAGAGTTTCCAGACTCCAACGTGGTAAGACATGAGGTGTCCTCTTTAGGGCACCAGATCCCCATCCCAGCTCTCCACAGGTAATCAGGAGGATGATGACTCCACAGCTCAGCCAGCAGAGCTCTTAAGGATCTCAGTTATCTTACTGACAAACTCAGAGGTGTCAAGTCCTGCTTCATATGTCACTTTGCCATAAATACAATACCCTAAGTAATCACAAGCTGGTATTAACTCTCCACCAGGCTGATAGCTAAAAAAAATCTGGAGCTCTGGTTTTTTGAAAGAGACCTCCCCCCTTTTGCTGCTGTTTTTTCTTTGAAGTTTGGACACAAGAACTGGGAAGGCAGAATAGGCTTTGACTCTTTCTACCTGCAGCACCACAAATAGCACAGACCCTGTAATACAGGTCCAGGGAAAGTCACCTGGGTGTGAATGACATTGTGTTCTCAGCTGGTCAGGCAGCTTATTTTGGCTCATTTCCAGGGAAAATCACACACAAAGAAGGAAAAGGCAAAATCTAGCAATAAAACGAGTATCTGATCAATAGCTGCATTTGCTAGCCAGATGAGTTTTAAACACAATGGCCTCCACTCTTCGCCTTCCTCTGCTGTAAGTCCAAACAAACTTCCCTGCAACCATGGAGTGTTTGCTGAAAAAAGCCCAAAAAACAAACATTCTATCAGAGTGGGAAATCATATCTATTTTTTCCCCAGATTAATGGCCATGTGTCTCCCTTCCCCCTCTGTGACAACGAGCTGATTTGATAGACATCTTCTAGCCTGTGTCACTCTCCTGTCGTGTTCTTCACATAGTGAGATTTCTTCTACTTCTTCTCCATGCTGTGCCACTCTCTAATATGATGACAAGGCAAAGTGTGGAAATGGGTGAGAAAAAATCCCGAGGCTGTATTCATTAACATGGAGAAAAGATTCAAAATAGCCTTGTTTCTTGGAAGGTTTGAAAGGAAAAAAAAGTATAGCTGAGAAACATCAATAGCTACTTATTCTCTTATTTTAAGTCAGATCTGATGCATCCATTAAGACCAGGTAAGCTGAGAACTTCAAGTGGCCACAGGACTACAGTTCACAGACTCTTTTTGCTGCCATCCTTGTCCCTGAGTTAAAGGGCTGGTTTTCCTGAGGGAGACAAAGTGGAAATGCCCCTAGGAGGCACAGAGGTTTTCCTCTGCCTCCCAAAGGAAGAAATATTCATGAGCAGCATTTGCAGGGCTGATACTGTGAAGCTGGCACACAGCAGTGTTTTTTTTCCCCCACCTGTGTTGTGTGATGCCACTCGGGATTGAGAGCCTGGATCCAGCCCTGCCCCTTCCCAAGGAGATCCCCTGCAGTGGCTGGCCTGGACTTTAAGGTGTAGGCAGGGCTGGGCTGTCACCTCCTGCCCAGGAAGGTGTCCCCCAGCCCCCAGCCCTTTGCTGAGCTCTTGGCCTCTGTGGTGAGTGATTTCTCATCAAGCACGAGAAGCTTGGAATGGCACAGATCCTGCTGGTGCAGGCAGTCAGAGGCTTTTGTTAATTACTCCTACATATTCCCTTGGAAAAGCTGCAGCATGCTGGCAAGGCACCCCTTGGATTCCCAGGCTAGCCAGAGGCTAGCCTGAACACACAAGCCCAGGAACATGACCAGCATGCCTAACATCAATGAATTCACTCCAGACTCTGCATACTAATTAGAAGCTACTTGCTAGTAAAGTAATAACTTTATTAGAAATAGGGCTGGTAGCAGCCCTCTCATTGGATCAATCAGCAGTCACCCAGGCACCAAAATAAGCGAGCAGATCATCAAAAGCACAATTTGTAAATTGGCAATGAGTTCTTTTGCAAATATGACCCCAATTTAATCATCTAAACAGGAGGAAACTCCTTTGGGGATTCTGGATTTTCAAAGAAGATAATAATCAATGGTCACCACCAATTTGAACTGGCTTGAGTTCACTAAAAATTAAGATATCTATGCACACCTTATCCATTCCATGTCTGTCTGTCTCTCCTTATCACTCTCATTTCACAAATAGCACAGAATATGCACCAGGACAAGATCTTAATGCACCTGTTAGAACATAACACTTCATCATTGTCAGGCAGATAACCAAAATCCCAATGCTGAGGATGCAGTGCACTTTTAAAAGGGTATAAACAATTTAACACAAATAAAAAATAAATTTTTCCTGTCTAATAATGACCTCATAAATACACTGATGTATTACAATAAGATGTATGGGGGTGGGGGGATGATGTCATTCTAACACAGGCTTTTTCATTAATTTTGTTTTCCCACTTCAAGCAAATAAGGGGAGGGGAAATATGTCAGGTTACAAATGAGAATGGGAATCGAAGTTCTTAGCAGCAAATCCTCTCCTTCAAAACCAAGAAATATCTTTAATGCTAAAAAAGATGCTGACAATCCTTGGAGATGCCATAAAAACATATCAAGGAGTAGAATCTACTCACAGTCCCTCCAAATATGTGCATTATAAAGACAGACATGCATACTCGCACACAGATAACCCTGTGTGTGCAGGTAACTCCTGGGGTCTGAGAGTGCTTCTCACAGGGAAGAGCAGTACAATCTATCAGCCTATTAATAGTTTCTTGTCCCTACATGAGTTTTGCAAGGTCATTGTCCTCCACAAACACATTGCCAAGACAACAACTGCTGGGGTCATTTCTTTTTCCTTTTGTCCCAGAAGGACAGTGGGGAAAAGTGGAAGACTGTCCACTTTGGTAACAGGTATCAACACCATTGAGCAACAGAATCCCTGCAAAGGGCTGTAACAAGATTTTTTGGAAAGTTAAAATGGGTCTGTATGAAAGAGACCAGGAGAGACTTGTCCTAGAGAATGTCAGCTCCATTTCTTCAGTGGTTCTCGGCTCAGCCCAGCACTGATCCCTCACCTCCATGCAGTTTTCTCTCTCTATCCAACAAAGTATTATAGTTTACAAAGAACAGTTTTGCTAGGCTCTGCCCTCTAAATCCAAGTTCTTCCTCCATACAAAACAGATGACAATAATTTTACATTTGCTCACATCACCAAGCCCTTCCTGCCAGGAGCTCTGCAGTCAACCCTCCTTTACAGCAGAAACAAAAACTCCCTTAACAGACGTGAAACCCTCAGGTTTTAATGATCACATCATCTACTCCTGTTTCCAACAGCTCTAAGTGGTGTTTTCAAATGGGGATAAACATTTTTGCATGTCTATCAAAGCTTTGCAGAGAGCTAGTGTATGCAGAGGTAGGTACCTCCCAGTGCCAGAGCAAAAATTAGGTAGTTTACATGCAAGGTCTCCCTGGAGCAATGATAGTGCAGATAAAAGGTGAGAAAGAATAATGCTAAAATTTAGGTTTAGTGCATAACATTAAGCGTGAATTTCTAGATTTTGACCAAGGTCAGTGTTAGGAGGAACAGGTCTTAAAAAATTTACCAAATATTGCCTTTTCTTTCAATTAAACTTGACAGTTGTTTCAAAGCTTGATCCAAACAAAATATGCTTGCTAAAGAAGCTTAAGTTAAAGGGTTTTTGTTTATGTACACCTCATGGCCTATGCCTTGCCTTCCCACACGGCTTTTCCTGCATCTTGACCCATGTGCAGCTGCAAACACCGTGTGTCAAAGGAGTCATGTGCCCTTTTATGGTGGAGATAAGTAAGGAAGAGCTCAAACCATGAAATAATTTTGCTCTTTGCATCTCTCTCCAATTTGGCATGATGGATTTTTTTCTCTTTACCTCATATTCGTTCCACTTACTTGGTCATAGAAAACAAAAATATGGTATCATAACATTTTGTAAGAATGTGCAAAAGGAGACTTCACCAGAATTAGCACATTCTCCATTGAAACACACAATCCTTGTGTATGATTTCTTAATGGAGCAGACCCAGTGGTGTAGTGGTTCTGAGGAAATTAACCAATTTTGTTTGAGTTGTTGAGAAGAGAGAGAGAAAAAGAGAGAGTGAGAAAGAGAGAGAGTACTTTTCCAGTGAGAAATATGAAACAAATTATTTTTTCCCTTAAGACCACACAGAGACAATAACACTGTTTCATGAAGAGCAGCTTTGAATAAAAACATGTTGTGAATCAAAAACCTTCCACCTCTAACCAACTCAGGAGTCTGAATCCCACAAGCAAATTTTTCTGTAGAGACTTATGCTCCAAAAACAAATCCACGATTTAGAATAGTCAGAAAACAGTACTAATTACGTAATTTCTGAACTAAATTCCTTTTGCTTGTACCAACATCATAAGATTTGCTTGTTTAGGATGTGTCCTAGGCAGCAAATGGTGTGCTTTAAGAAACTTCAGTTTCTATCAGGTCAAGTTAGCCCACTTTAAGCTCCAAAATTAGCCACAGTCAGCAGGAGCTACCTGCATATCAAATGAAATAACATGGTCCTTAGCACTGAGGAAAGGAAAGGGGAACCTTTCTAATGAAAGAAAAAGAGCCCAACACCTCATTCCTCAACTTTTGAGCAAATGAACAGACTTTTTTAGAAAGGATAGGTTTTCATCAAACATGTGAACTAGGGGGAAAAAAAGGAAGTCTAGAAGGTTACATGGATTATATTTTAAAATTGAGAAATACAATGACAAATGACCACCACCACGTAATTAATTTCTCCCTTGAATATTGTTTAATATGCTTGTTTTTCAGAAATGAAAGAAATCAGCAAATTAGTGTGTGATGTCACTGTTGACAGACTTTACTGAAGAAAGCACTAGGTGGAACCTAAAGTGTCCTCTAACAAATAATGTTGGAATCTAATCTTATCTTTACAAATTTACAGGTGAAGTGTACAGGATAAACTTCTTTAGAGAAACCCAGCGAGCAGATAGCCCAGACACACTGCACCTCTCAGGGTGGCTAGTTCAAATTAAATCATGAGCTGAGAAGGAATAATCCTGGTAGGTTCAGAAAACTAGTTTTAAATTTGGACTGCTAGCAAAATTCTGAATGTATTTACTCTGGATTCCATTTCTCAACCCATATTAAAGCTCCATAGCATAATCAATTATGGGCTTATTGCAAAGTACAGTAGGATTCAATCTCTAGGAATGCCTCAGGGTATGTCTTAGAAGGACGATAAAACTAACAGTAATGGGGCTACAGCTTCTAAGGCTAATTTTCACAGTTACAAATTTTATAAATAAATAGAAGGAATGTCAACTCTCAGTCACTCAGCTTGAGGTCTCTCATGCTGATAACTCCTCTCTTCTCAGATACTCTCCCTTTCCTCAGATATATTCCTTTTTCTGTTCTAAGGCCCCTGGGACATGTTCAAAGCACTTCCATTCCTACCTTTCACATCACTAAATGGAGCAAAGAACTAAGGCAACAAGGAATATGCAGCAAGTACAGGAGGGGATGGTGCCCTCCCTAATGTTGCATCTCAAGGAACAATCATACCACCTGCAAGTGTGATTTCATGAGATCTCAAAGCAAGCAGCATGAGGCAGTGCCAGATGGAGAAGAGGCTGCCTTGGAAAATTCAAGAGCTGTGGGTATTGACATTGGTTCTTTTGCAGTGGTTTCTCCTCAGCAGGCAAAATGACAAGAGAAAAAAGACTCCCAAACTCAGTGACTGTCTTGCCAGAGTTCCTGAGATTTTTTATTTTATATCATGCAAAAGAAAAACACAAGAAGCATTCTTCCACTGTAGCTGCCGTTTCAGACTGGACACCACCCAGATCCCCTACTAAGCCTCACCAGACTCAGGTAAATTGCTGTGTCTCACCAGTGTACACCCAGGGAAACCTACAGTGCATTAAACTGGTTTTGTCTTCAACCCTGCCAGTGATAGGGAAGGACTTGAGGAAAAAAAAAAGTTTCAGTGTGTCAATATCTGGTTGTGCAGATAACACTAACAGCATGTATTCAGCTTTTATCATTGTGGGGCTCTCTTTCAGCATCAAGAGCTGGTAAGAAGAGCTGATCAATGGGACAAAGAAGCTTTGTCAACAGGCTGGTCAGCCTGGTGAAAAGTGTTGTGTAGGAGGATTGGCATGGGAGAGTGAAGAAGTGGTGAAACAGGAGGGCAGGAAGGGTTATATGGTAATGTGGACAAGAGAGAAATTCCATTTAAACATAATGAAAACCCATTTTTCTATAAGAGTGTTTGAACATGCACAGGTTGTCCAGAGAGCGTGGTGTCTCTATTTCTGCAGATATTTCATACCTGACTGGACATTCTCTGACCAGCCTGCTGTAAGTGACCTTCTCTGATCAAGAGGGTAGGACTAGCCAAGCTCTAGATGTGCCTTCCTGATTCAACCACTATTATTCTGTCTTTCCTCTCTCTCCATTTCCTCCTGCATCCCTTTCAAAGATATTTTCTCACAGTTTCCACACCAGTGCAGCTCTCCTCAGAGATGCAAGCACAGAAAAAGGTGTCTGGCACTGCTACTTGGTGTGGTTCAAATCCCAACAGCATTTTGTCTGTTAACATTTCCAGTGTCCTCGTCCTGGAGGAGATCACACTGGAAGCAATGAGACTAGAGGCAGAGAGGAAAATGTACCTTGTTATTTCAGAATCCTCCATTAAAATGTAATCTGTTGTACACGGTTATAATCTTTGGCAACAAATGTTGGCCTTAAAGGATAAGATTGAAAACCATGGGGAAATAACATGCAGTTAAAATGGCCAATAAAAGCATACCAATATCCACAAAGCCTTCAAGATCTAATATGATCTAATAAACAGAAGATCAACCTGGAATCTGAAACTAGATAAATCCTTGCCTCTGCTGCTCCCTTGGTTATTGAATGTCACACAAGTCAGTTGACCATTCTTTCCATAATATCACTTATGCACTCAGTCCTACTTGCTCCTGCACCTAGCTGTGAAATGGGGTTTAGAACAATTAACTTCCCACACTCCTTATTTGATGTCAGAATTAATTAGTTCTTTTGTGTACGAAGAATTCTAATGCTGCTTTTGCCATTTGAGTATTCCTTGTAGACTGTAAATACATTTTATAGGGATACTGATACAGTTTCTGTGCAGCTGCACAATGGATGTGTTGTCACCTACAAACAGCATCGTGGTTTACATTAGATGTTTACATAGGAGAAGAACGATGCTTTTGGGGGCCATCCCTCACCAAAAAACCCTTGATGAAAATGCATTTGCTGCTGGATTCTTAAGGGAATTCCATCCTGGTTTATAGTCACTGATTTCTCTTCCTGGCCAAATTCAGCAAAACCTGTGTCTCTGCACTTTGAGACATCCAAAACAAGATGTACACCATCCTCCTGTTGGTACACAACAATCATGCATGGCAAAATAGAAAACTGCTCATTATGTACAGCCTGTTTAAGCCAGGTTTTCAAAAAGAAAGATAATTTTTTGCTTTCCCTTTCTTCAGATATGAGAGCTGTCAGAGAGCATTCTAGATGTTTCATAGCTTACAAATGTGGCATCGTGTTACAAAGGATTGAGGCATTGCAAGTCACAGTTAGCACCAAGGCTGATGTGTGACTGTTTTTTATGGGTTTCCAGTGTATTCACCCATTGAATAGCTCTTTTGCCTTTAGTTTTACCAGATTCCCACAGACTGGGAATTGCTCAGATGGATAATGAGTGATACCTCCCCATTCAAGCAAGTCCATTTCCCTGGTAGTTCTGGTAGGCCAACAACTGCAGGAAAAGCACCCAGTTGCTTTTTCCTTGGTGTAAATCCCCCTGAAATGCCAATGGGAACATTTTGCAGGGAAGGATGCAGAACAAAGCAAGTTTTCTTCATACCATTAATGCTGTTCTCAGTTCTGGACTCTAGTTCTACCTTGTGCTGCAGAAGATGTGTCATTTTCCAGGAGCTCATTGTTACCTGGAATAATTCACTTCCAAAAGCTGTAACCACCCTGCCAGGCTGATGGGACTGTGAGGCACAAAGATCCAAACCCCAAGATTCCAAGGCCCACAGGCAGGATAAATTGTACATACATGTACGAGGCCATGCTGAGAGTGAGGTGCAGCACAGGACAAGGTGGTGGTCTCTTGGGTGTTTCCTGTGTCTGTCATATGGAGTGCTGTAGAACTGAACAATACAGACCTTTTAATTAGAGGTGGAGACAGATACCTCATGAATCCATGCCAGAAATACCCAACCTGCCTATTTTAAATAGCTTTTCATCCATGGCCGAGCTCTTTAAACTTTCTCCTTTTATTAAAACAGCTCAACTGAGACCATTTTAATGTGCCCCCATCTAGTTATTTTATTGGAAAATATTAAAAGTGTGGACCAGGTGAAATTAAATGCTTTGAAAGTGGAAATCAAGCAGTACTTTCAGTTTTTAAAATCAGCTTCCCCTCCTTGTGCCGATGCACTTAATACCATCCCCTTATTTAAGAGGTATTGTTTGAGCCAAAATTGTGAGTAACTCTGTAATGGGCATGAACAAAGGAAATGATAAGTAAGAAAAATACAGCTCATTAGAGAGAGTGTGATTAAAAAGGGAAATGGACTTACAAAGGCTTGAGATATTTTTCTCTAGTTATTAACCAATGTTCTTAGTGTTCCATCCACCACATGCCAAGGGTAGTTGGGAATAAAAGCAGGAGGAGCCAAAGATAGGATGTCCTCCCTCAGCTGCTGAGACCAGCAGGTCACCTCCAAGGAAAGGCTGAAAGGGAGGCACAGAACTGACCCTTTCTGTCCCAAGCACAGATGTTGTGTTTCATGTGTGCAACAGATCAAGCTGCCACTTTCCAGAGTGGCATGTCCCAGCTGAAGGCTTGGCCTGGATGGTTAAGCCTCCTGCATGGATCAGGAGCCAGCTGATGTCCTCCTGTGGGCAAGCAGAACTCCAGAACCAGGCAGCAGTGCCCATGTGGCTCTTACCCAACCAAGGCAGGCAGCCAGCCTTCAGAATACTTCTGGTTTCAGGTGAGAACAGCCAAGAGAAGAGGGGGTTTTAGGAGAGTAGTTAGCAAGAAATGAGCTCCTCAAACACGTAACATTGCAAAGCTTTTTCATCCACTATTCAAGTATCTCCTCCTGGTCCCCACTGAAGAACTGCTTGTGATTTATGTCCCATCTGACCCCAAGGGCATTTACAGAGGACAGGAACAAGGCCTTTGATACTGCCACCATAGACATAGGATTGTCAACGTGGTGCTACCAACAGCATGGTGCCAGCCTTGTGCACAAGCCCAGGGTGGGAATCCAGCCACACTCCTTCTCCCCATTGAAGGCTGTCCCTGACTGGGCTGCCCCCTCTGTCAAGAGCAATCACTGGAAGAGTTGCCTAGACATTCACACAATTCTCCAACCCCAAACAATCATTTTCCTTAGCATAGCTTTGAAGTAAATTGTCCACCAACACCTGCCATAGCCCATGCAGAACACTCTTTTCTTTGTAAGCAGAGGTGTGAGAGGTGTTTGCAATGGGATCCCAGCAAGGTTTTGTGGTTCACATTATCTGAAGGCTGAGGAAAGTTCCTCTAGGCTAATGCACAAGTTCAAGTGCTGGCAAAGAGCAGTCCCTGGAGCTGTGGGAGGAGAGAGTGGGGACTACAAGGCACAGAGTCAGAGAGGCAAAAGGGCAGATTCTGGTGTAATCAAGCTGCAAAAGGATAAAACATGTTAAAATATGCCCATCCCATCTACCCCAGCACAGCATCAGTGTAAATGGCACCAGCTCAGCTGGGAGCAAGGTGAGGACTTCCTTGGGGACAGCATGACAAAGACATGACACCACAGCTGGCCTTTCATGAATCCAATGCAAGACGCAGCAAATCCATTTCACACAGGCCCCACTGGAAGGACAGCTGTGTATGTTCATATTGCAGCACTCCCAGGAAAAAAAAGGAAAGAAGAGCTATGGGAACAGTAATTCTCCCAAATTTTGGATTGTTGTGCTTTTTATTTCCATGAACAAAGCCACGAAGACATAGTAATGCAAATAAAAAAATGTAAAATATGACTTTGATTTGACCTTAAGAGGATATGGGATATGGATAATAAATAAAATATTTCTGAAACTAAGGAATAAATCTAGCTCTGGGAATTCTCAGGGAGGGGAAAAAGCATTCATAAAAATTCACTCCTCTCTGAGCTGCAGCCCTGAACCTCCCATGCACTAGATGGGAGACACTGATAAATCTAGGAGGCCATATGTGCCAACCAGCTCATATGTTTTCAGTGAGCAATGACAGGGAGCCAAATTGCTTTATTCCGATTAGTGAAGGTCCTCTGACTGCAAAATACACTGTGCAAAAAAAAAATATTGAGTTTTAGTTCACTGACACATCAATTTAAGAGAATTATTGCTCTCACATAGAGGCCAAAGCATGTATCTCCCTTCATGTATGTGTAGTAAAAACTAATTGTCAACTTTTATGTAGGGGTGAAAAGGGAGGGAGAGAGGAATGGGAATGGTACCTCTCCAACCTGCAGCAGCATGTTCTGACTCTCATGTGTTGTCTCAGTGGTGAACTACTGGCATTTTGTTTTATTCCTAAATTCAAAACAAACTCTCTGTAAACAGCATCATGACTTGCATCTTTTCCAGCTGTCTTTTCTCTAAAGAAGTTTCTAGAAAGCAGTTTCATCCAGCTTCTTGGTCATAAAATCTCAGAGATGGCCAGAGGGACCACTAATGAAATCCATGGCTGGCCTGATTCCTGCTGCAGCTTAAGGCTCGCGTGCCTTCCTCACACCAGAAATTTGGCAGGGGAGGATGCCGAGGTGCCTGGGATGTGTGGTCATTTCAGAGCCTCCTCTGGGTGGGTTTTAAGCCCTGTCATGTGCTGGAGCTGATTCAATTATGCAATTTCCTGATTTGCCATGATGCTCCCCTCGCCCAGAGGAAGGGGGGCCGCACGCTAATACCACTCAGACAATAGGCATGGAAATTGATGTTCATGCAATATCTTAAAGTCTCCAGAGATTTGTATTTTAGCTATTGTACGAAACGCTTCTCTTTCATTGCTTCTCTCCTTCACCTTTGTTTCCCAGCTCACTGTCTCATCTCCTGCCTTGGCTGGGGCTCTGGCTGCTGCAGGTTTCTTCATTGCATATTCAGGAGATCTACTGGTGCAAAGCAACTCATTTTCAGCACCTGAAATTCGCACCGTGAAGGCAGAAATAATCAAATATTTTGAAAAAACTGGTGAAGCGAAACACTGCACATTAATTATTGTGATACTTATAGGATAATAACTAATTATTAATTATGATTTCCGGCAATTGCTGCCTTGTATTTTGTTGAAATCTTCAGCTCAGCATTGAAATTTGTACGAGTTCCTCTAATGCAGCGTTTTTACAATCAAAATATATAGCATGCTCCCATTTTTGCTGGAATGATTTTCCTCTGTGATAAAACAGGAACTGGCCTTTCCTAGGATAAGAAAAGAAGAATTTATACAGCTTACAGCTCTGGCACTACCTGTGCCAAAACCAGAAAAAGAAAGAGAGAACAAAATGGGGGTTTTCTAACCCCAGCTTTCTCCTAGCCCCAGTTATTTCACCACTTCGCCATTTTCTCACAACAGACTGTCTTTGATTTGCTTTCAAAATGAAGGCCTAGCTGACAGGCAACTGTAAGAACAAAGGGTTCCAAACTGGAAAAGGGGCTCTGGGGAGGCACTGGGCATGGGGGAGGAGTGGGGTGGCTGGGACTCCAAAGGGGACACAGGAGGATGAGGAGGCTGAGGGAAGGGCAGCCTTGTGTGTGGGGAGTGGGCAAGTGATGGACAACGACAGAGAAGAGGGACTGAAATAAAGGGGAAAATGAAAAGAAAGCTGGGGGCAGCTCTTGGAGCACGAGGTGTCTCACTCCCTTGCCAGAGGGAGGAAAAGGAGAGAGGTAGGAGGACCTGCCTGCCTGAATGAACATCCAGGCCAAGTGGAGCTCCTCCCCTGCCTGCCAAGGCTGAACTCTGATCCATAGAGGGCTTGGTTAGATGTCCCTGCTGAAGGGGAATAAGATTGAGAAGGAGAGTATGCAAATTACTTCAGAAAATGCCTTGCACCTTTCTGCTGAATTTGAAAAGTGCCCAGTGATGTGGGACTTGCACATGCTGGCACAGCTGGGAATGCTGAGGAAGCACCAGGGCTCCTCCAGGACACTCAGCCCTTGTGCCCAGGCCAGCACTTCCTTCTGTGGACCCACTCTGAAGACACAGGTTCCAAACTGGGGGGCAGGTGACCCCAGAGGGCAGGAACAGAGTTGAGGATGGGGAGAGAAAAGGAGAAGTGCTTGGGAAAAACTACCAAGCCTTTGTTTTCCCTCCTTGCTCTCCCTGCCCTGGCTGCTGTTGGTTTTGTGTTACTTGGAGGACAGATTGGGACCAGAGCCTGTAACTAATGTGGAAGTGTTCCCTCCTTGTGAGGGCTCCTCAGCTGCTGAGCTGAGTGGGGACAAGGACAAGGCTGCTGGAGGCATGTCTGCATTCTATCTCCCAGCCCAGCCCTTCTGGCCAGGACAGTGAGGAGAGGGAGCAGCTCCCCAGGCCACCCAGGGCACAGAGCCATGGATATATGCCAGTGTAACAGGGAACTGGGGAGATGAATGGCAGGCAGTAAGGTACAGGGTGCAAAAACCTGCCACTGGGGAGATTTGTGGGACAGCTCTGGACAGGATAAAGACTGACTTTGTAGGACTTTGGGAAGCAGGAATACTGGACAATATGGGCACTGGATAATATGGGTTGTTCCCCGTATGGGGAAACAAGAAGGAGCTGGAAGCAGGCAGGCAAGTGTTTGGGATAGACCAAAACATAATCAGAAATGCATCCATGGGAGGAAGCCAAAGTGCTGCAGGATTAAAAAAAAATTTAAATGGTTTTAGAGCCACTACTTGACATATCTAAAGTGTTCAAGCATTCAGACCTTAATAAGCAGCACTAACAGGAAGGGAAATTTCTTAATGACAGCATTTGCTCCACAGACCTTTATCCGTATCAGAGATGCATAACAGGAGCTGGGCGATCTAATGGAGATTAACTGCTCAAAGGAAATAAAAAACACAACACTTCCACACTGCACTGGCTGCTGCCTTAGCTCCCCATCCCCTGGCAGCTTCCCAAACACACAAGTTCATACCGTGAATGCTGAATTGGAAAAGCTGGAGGGCAGAGCTCTCGTGGAAACCACAGAAGGAGAGCATACATGAAGAAAAGGCTTTCTGCATGACAGGATCTAAACTGGAAGGTACTTCTGCTGGGGAAATAGCCCCACATACCAAGACTGAACCAGGAAAAAATGGCCTTGCTACAGCGTTGTTGATTAAACCTACCATGATTCAAAGAAGCAGCAATTTGCCACTTAATTGTAACCAGGCACAGAAAGGAAAGAAAAGGAAAACAGTAAGGGAGCATTTTCTCACAGCATCTAGCTCACCTATTTAAAATTTCTGTTCATAGTGACTTACATGCAGAGTGTAGGCATTTATTTAGATTATAGATAGATACCTATCTCCAGGTACAGAACTGGGCATGCTGCAAAGTACACAAACAAATTAATGCTAGGCTCAGTGCCCAGATAAGAAGGCTTACCAAAACAAACAAACCAACGCCAAAAGCTCAGATCTCAGCAAAAGAAAAGAGTCCCAAAATAATGTAGGAAGTATGAGAGCAAAAAGTTGTAATTCACCTGTCTGGAAATGTGTGATTAGTTGTGTTACATCAGCCAAGGTTTCCTCATGATAAGCCCTGTACATCTCTGTAGTGAGAGATGGTCCTTGCTATCTGCAAAGAAGAGGTGTCCAGCCATGAGGGAGGAGTCTGTGGTTTAAAGAGATGAGATTTGGCCCAAATTGCATGCAGGAACAGCTACAGAATGCTTTCCTTCCAGTCCCAGATTCAGAGATCACACACTGTTGAGAGTCAATGGCTTGTCGTTTGAAATTCAGCATGCAATATTAAATGCCCACCTGAGCTTCCTTCTCTGACCTCATACTGTGCCTTCCAAGTCAGGGAAAGGAAGGGTTGAAGTCTGAAACTGTTAAGGACAGGATTGGTAGAAGATGAGGAAAACCCTGTAGAAGACATGTCTTATTTGAAAAAAATCAGTCAGAAAGCAAGGACAAATCAGTATCTGTCTCATTTGCTTTGGAAGGACACAGGAAAGCAGCAGTCACTCAACAGCCTCAGGCCTGGGTAATTAAAACCTTTATATAATGTCAGGTAAAAGAGCAAATAGTCTTTCCATGTGTTGTGGTTTAACTCCAGATAACAACTGTGCACCACACAGCCAGTTGCTCACTCCCCCTGTGCTGGGATGGGGGAGAGAATTGAAAGTGTAAAAATGAAAAAACTTGGAAAAACCATAGGTTGAGATACAGTTTAACAGGTAAAGCAAAATCCATGAGTGCCAGCAAAGCAAAACAAGGAATTCATTCCCTGCTTCCCATGGGCTGCATCACGTGTGATGGTGCCTTGGGGAGACAAACACCACCACTCTGGATGTACCTCCTCCCTTCTTCCTCTTCCCCCAGCTCTATATGCAGCTCTATATGAGGCCATATGCTCTGGAATATCCCTTGGGTCATCTGGGTCAGTTGTCCTGGCAGGGTCCCCTCCCAGCTCCCTGTGCACCCTCAGCCTCCTTGCTGGTGGGTTGGGGTGAGGAGCAGAAAAGGCTGTGACTCTGAGCTCAGCAGTAATGAAGACACCCTGTGTTATCCTACACTGATCCAGCTCAAATCCCAAACACAGACCCATATGAGCTACTATGGAAAAAATTCACTCTGCCCCAGTCAAAACCAGCACATGTGGCAGACTAAATTCGAATGCCTCCTTCCCACTTGCAGCTCAGGATTGTAGGTTTTTTTCTTTCCCAGAGCATCTTGAGCAGATAATCAGAGCGTGCTGACATTCAGCAGTAATCAATTAGCGCCTACTTTAGATTAAATTGAGAATATGTAAATTGGACTCCTCATCAGGCACCACAGTCAACATTGCAGAGACACTCACCATGCTCTGAACATATCAAACAGATGAAATGCAGAAGTTGTTCCAAATTCTTTTCCAAAATAGGAGGCCAGGTGAGCTAGATCAACAATTCCAGATTATTTTTATCTTTTTTTTTGTTGTTGTTGTTGTTGTTCTCTTTTGGTTTTGTTTTTTAACTTATTAGCTTCTGTTAAATTAGCCTTTATGGTTCTTTTGCCAATCTCACACAAAGCTGACAATTTTATGGAGTTAATTATATACATAATATGATAAAATGCATCACTTATAAATTAACACAAGGAATCTGACCCTAAAAGGTGCATTACAACATTCCTCCTGCTTATGCTTTGTTCCTTCTCGCAGTGAAAACACAGCCACCACCAAGTGTCAAGAGCTCATGCCGGTCCTGGCAATGTTTGGAATAATTCCACTTCATTTCATAAGAACACAAAGAGGATAATCCTTGGTGTCATCCCAGTGCCAGAACACCCACACCTGGTTAGCCAAGACCCTGCTGGACTGGCCCAGAAGTCCTGCCTTGGTACAACAGAAAAGGCTTGCAGGAAGCATTTACATCTTCAGACACGGAACAAGGAACTTAGGAAGAGTCTTGTAACTTTTCTTATCACGGGGATTTTCTTTCCTGTCTGAGCAGCAAACTTTCTATCAAACCCCATCTTGGGTCAGTGTGCCTGACCTTTCATTATAAATTTAAAATGTTGGTTCTTCATCAGCTCACTTTCACAGCATCCACCCTCAGCTGATCACATTTGGAGAGAGACAATAACTGGACCTCACTTTAGGTGGAAATTATAGAAGGTGCTCATTAAAAAGAGCATCTAACCTGTGTGGGGAAGAAAGAAAGCATGGATGTGTTAAAAATACATATGTTTGAGTGAGGTTGGTTTTTTAAAATATCCTTTTTTTCTCTGCAGATCATCGTGTTACACAGAAGGGCTTTTCTTCTGGCCTCTGAATGCATGTGATTGCCACGACTATCGGGGGTTTGCATTTCATTCTGCTTCAACAAAAGCCCTGTGCTTCAGCCTCGTCTTCTCTCCCCTGTATTAAAGGTTAGATTGTTTCTGTAGAGACTAGTTTGTCATTTTTGCTCAAACGTATTCCATTTACATAACTCATAAGGCATTAGCAAAAACGCACCTCTCGAACCACGCCACACACGCACATATACACGCGTATAAAGCCGTCACATTGCGCCTACGGTAGCAGAACAACGCACAGCAGATAGATTACTCTTGTCCCACAATTTGTTTTTGTGATTAGCAGGCATGACGCAGACCCAATAGACATTAGCATGTCCGGGAAGCACTCACAATAAATTGCCAGAGCTACTAATAATTTAGATATTTTTTATGACTGTTCAGTGCTGGCTAATTTCGTCTAATAAAATCCCATTAAGTTGCTGCCTAGTCCTTTTCCTTCCTCCAAGTCCCCGAACGGGACTTATATGCTAATTGCAACCAGTATATGCTAATTAGGCCTCATTTCCATTTCTTAAAGAGATAAGCACTGCCTTGTGCCAACCCATCATTAACACCTCCCACCTTTGCCGCCACCTTTCCGTCTGGCTCTGGCAGCGGCGCGATAAAGCATCGCTCTGGGCTCCGCGCAGCGCCGGGGAAGGGGGGACCGGGGATGCTCTGCTCCGCGGGGCACTGCGGGGAGGGAGAGCTGCCCGCTGCGGGAATGCCGCCCTCCCCTGCCCCTGGGGCTCATTCCTGGGAGAATTCCTCAGGGAATTCACAGGAGGCTCGGCCTGCGAGCGGAACAGAACGCGAGCCCGCGTCCTGCGGCTCCAGCCCCCGCCCAGCCCAGGCGGACTCATCGGAGCTCCGGGGAAGCGATCAAGAGTTCATCGTGCCTGAAGGGGCGGCGGGTCTCCCTGCGCTGCCGCGTGGGATTTCGCGGCAATGTAGTCGGGATTAGATCCGTGTTAATAGACGGGTTAGCGGGGAGGGAGAGAAAGCGAGAGGCAAGCCCTGCTCTGGTTTTAGAAACCACAAGGTTTCAACTGCACCTCGCTCTCGGGAGGGTGACCTTCAAATCCCCGCGGCAAGATTAAGAGTTTTCAGGCTGAATACATAAGAATTCAAGCAAATTCTAGGCTGAGTGCTTAGGCCGGCAGCCTCGCTTCACTGACACAGGACCAGAGTCTGAGCTTGTCAGCGCTGGGGTAAAAGCCCACCAGGGAGGGAAACTCCCAGGTTCCATCCACGGTGTAAAACCAGAGCAGTGCCACCAGCACGGTACAACTCAGCTGAGAGTTTAGGCGAGCAGCTTATCAGCACGTACTTTTACCAATAAAAAGCATTTCTTGAAATTACTTAGAAATGCCATTTCCCTTCTGCCTTTTCCCAGAAAGCGAATTGCAACATTTTACTGAGAAAGACAATTGCAAAGTCAAAGGATCTGGGAATATTAGCGATGCCATTGTTTGAAAAAGAAGCAGCCTTGAAACATCATTTGCAAATCTATTCATTATTCTGAAATGCTAAATGCAGTAAGAGCAGGTTTAGCGTCTGTCTGCTGACTAGCTCCCTGATTATTACCCAGTGGAAGAAGAAGAACACAGGCAGACAGGGCTTTACTGCAGGAAGCCCAAACACTGGAGGTGTGAAGTGTTCCCAAAACATGCAGACCCCCTGAGCCCCCATTCCAGGCAGGGCTCTTCACATCTTTGCTTTGTGCTGCGCTTGACAAATGCGGGTAGCGCGGCTCTTATTTTCCTGGGTAAAATGACTCCCTGCTGCTGTCTCCGGGAGCTCAGCGATGTTACGCCGGCGATGAATTCGCCCACGCCCGCCTCAAACGAATGCATTTCTCCCCGTAACCAAAATCATTATCCGCCTGATTTCCCCTGCACCTTTCCCAGCTCTCCGAGCGCTCTCTGCACACCCGTGCCAGCCACAGCTCGCTGTGCGACACCACTGGGCGCACCCGTGCTGTCCCTGAGGGGTCACACACGGCACAGGTGGGCACACTGCAGCCTGCCGGAGCTCTCTGCCCGGCACTAAAGGGCACCAAACCCTCGGTGGCGATGCCGGGGAGGTGACACTGAACAGCAAGGTGGGACCGATGGCGAGCGGGGCAGCGGCCGCCGCTGCCCGGGGAGGGACAGGGACAGGGACAGGGACAGGGACAGCGAGGGGCGCTCCCAGCCGCTCCTGGCGCCGCGGGATGCACACAGCGATGCTCGTATGGGATGCAAGAAGAGGGAAAGGGCATGTGAGGCGAAAATCCATCAGTATGTAGAAAGCATCGCAAAGGCTACTTTCTTTCAGTAGAATTAAATGGACTCGGAGGGGGGCTCCTGTGGAGCTGATCTTTTTATCGCTTGCACATCTCTATACCTCTCCCTTCTGCTATTTCTGATTATTTAACTCTGTAGCTGCACTTTAACTTTAGAAAGAGCTCCAGGATACAGTCGGTTTGAAGGAGGCCATACAAAATAAAATTTTATATTTTATTGCATTGTATTGTTCAGCATTTTAAAGAGGTAAATTAATCACTAAACTGCTGTTCTGTGCTTTAAACTACCAGCTGTTCAGTTCTCTGAATTACAAGATTTATCCTTCAGGATTTTTTTTAAATAATTTTTTTCCACCTTTCATATAAAGACTTTATAGGGAAATAAGAACATGCTGGGGAGCAGAGGAGGGGATTAAGAGACAAAGAATCACACCGTGCTTTGGTCTTCATCCCACATCAGATGACTTGGTGACAGCCCTTCCTCTGTGGGCTTTACAGCTTAATTACCTGGATTGTGGGCTTTCCCATTTCCACTCCTTCCAATCACGCTCAGACTTTATTAGTATTTAGAGCATCTTGCTTGGTCTGTTGGGTTTTCTCTTCACCTTGGCAGCTGTAGTGTTAAACACACACAAAAGGCCTTTGCTAAGCCCTCATCACTGTGATCTGTGCTTAAATCAAACAACACAAAGTCTGACCACAGCAGGGACCTTTTTTCATTACAGGTAGCAGTGAAGCAATAAAAAGAAATGTGGGGGAGGGGAGCATGTGTATATGTTTGCAAATGCCCTCCAAGGTGTCCACAGGCCCCCTCCTTTAAGAGAGTGTTCAGGGCTGATGAATGGGGAAGAGGGAGGATGGTGAAGCAGTTATTCTGTGCCTTCGAATTCCCATCTTTTCCTTTAGCTTTTCGGAATCACTTCTCTGCAATTTTCATTGAAGCACAGTTTTGAGTGCTGGGTTGAGCAGCACGAGCCATCTGACCCCTTCCCTTTCTTTACACCTGGCTGGTGGCAGCTCACCTGCAGCTTCTGCTCAAAGCATCCTCACCCTGCCCAGGAACAGAGAGCTCAGTGTTTCTGCTGGGAAACATTGCTGATGCCAGCCCATCCCAATGAGGTGAGCTACAGCACAAAGTGTGGCTGGGCTCTCCATTCTCCACACGGAGGACAGGATAAACAAACCCAGAATCCTCTTTGCAACCCCAAGATTGCTTCTTCAGCCAGTCTGCCTCCACCAGTTTCTCTCTTATTTATTTCTGTGTTATACTGGAGAGAACAACTTCTGCAGAGAGTGGGGCATGAGGAGTGCAAGGTCAGGATGGAAAGTCTTTGTACAAGTTCTAGAACAAGGCTGAACATTTGACTACACAACAGAGATACCCACATGCACAGTCACAGCCTGCATCCTACATGACAGGTGAGAATGGAATGCCTGCAACACGTTTGGTAGCCAGAGCAAACACAGGAGATTAAAGTCTCCTGGTAGCACCATGAAATAGGTTCTCTGAGCATGTCTGGCAGTCAGTCTATGTTTATCTCTCAGACACCAGTGAAAAGCCCCAACTCTCAGCCACTGCCTTTTGAATCTCATCTTACCCAGAGCTACTGTTGTCTTCCTTCCCATCCAGCCAGAGAGGTTGGACTGCTTGAGTCCAGAGCTTGAGTGACCCTTGCTGAGCATCCTGAGGGCAGCAACACCTCCTACCACCATCCCTCAAAGCATCTTGGGGCCAAAACTAGGGATGCTCTCTGCTTTTGTGGCATCTGCCCAAACATCCTTCTCTATACACATGGGGAAGGCCAGGTTGGGTGGGGACCTGAGCAACTTGATGTGTGTGGCATCCCTGCCCGTGGAGAGTGGGAATGGGGCTGGAAATAGATAATCTTTAAGATCTCTCCCAACCCAAGCTGTTCTATGATTCCATGATACACATCCTTCACATGCTATTTTCTTCATGCCTGAATAGCATGGTTCTAGTCAGCTCCTCAACTTTTTATGTAGTTGGACCCAAACCTGCCACTGTCCCCCTTTCTGTTGCACTAAAAGAGCTCACAGGCTTCACTTTTGAGTGGCATTTGACCATGCAGCTACGTCAGTGCTATTAATTTTGTTAAAACACTCTAATTGAGAATGGGAGCACAGTTTGTCACAAGCAGCATGATGGGTCAGGACAGGCAGAGATGATGGATCCAAAAAAATGACCCTGGACCCAGCCAAAGGAATGCTGAAGGAAATACACCTTCCTCCAGGAAAACTGTTCTCTCTGTTCTCACCATTACATGCCCAGCCATTTTCAGGTTAAAAAGAGGAGAATTTGTGTGCAGAGCAAATCATCATTTCACATCTACCTAAAATCAAGGCAGAGGAGAAAGAAAAGATGTAATTAAACCTAATCTATTGAGGAAGAGTTTTATTTCCTTTAGACTGGATGATCACACACACTGTTTTTTTCTTCGGAGAACCCAGATCATCCCAAAGAAAATCCTTGCCATGTTCATTTGCCTTGGACATTAATCAAGGCAAAAAAAGCCACTCCTTTTCCAAGGGCATTACAGAGAGGGGCTGTGGTCCCTTGCCCCCACGTTAGCTCATTTATTACAACCTGAGCTAAAATGGGTGCTGAGAAAAAGGAGGAAGTATTGCAATGGCCCCTGCTTCTCCTGTCCTCTGTTTTGAGGAAACTGAGAACAGCACCTGTGCCTACTACATTCCCTAAAATACCCCCAAACACCTGGGCACTCTCTATCACAAACACCATAAAGGGCACAGACAGGTAAACCTACAGTAAGAACTTGCCTTCTTCCCTTGAAATATTACAGTTCAAGAAGTGCACAAAACACTAAGAAA
This sequence comes from Buphagus erythrorhynchus, assembly GCA_013400855.1. Lineage (NCBI taxonomy): Eukaryota > Metazoa > Chordata > Aves > Passeriformes > Sturnidae > Buphagus > Buphagus erythrorhynchus. The sequence continues at coordinate 28,055 of VZTT01057612.1, read as the reverse complement.
GATAGGAAAAAGGAGAAAGAGGTGTTGGTATGACAAATAATGAGCCCAGCATATTCTTATCCCATTGACAGAAGGCTCTTTTAGGATTCCTGCTGATAAAGCATGAGTGTGAGCTTAGACAGGTGAAGCCAGCACTCCCAAAATGCTGGAAAAGCATTCATTGGATGGTGTGAAGCAGGGAGGCAGAAGCAGCTCCTGGTGAGAGCTATAGAAATGGATATGGGGGTAGGCAAGAGCAGAGCTTTGAGCATGACTGGAAAGAGCAATTTCAGAGATTCATGAGGACAAGTCTGTCATGAACTGTGTCTGTAATGTGAGTCAGTGGGTTACTTGGTCACTTCAAAGCCATTGCAGAAAAGCTTGCCTTCATCATGGCATGCTCTGAATTTTAAGTGAGCCCCCTGAAAGTTATTTGAAGCCTCTCTAAAATGTTCAGATACAGAAAGCTTGGTGAACTGAAGTGTGAAGATAATGCAGAAAGTTTTAAGATAACTGATTAATCTTGAAAATGTCTACGCAATGAGCTTGTTATCACTATGCTTTTTAAACCTTTGATAAGGTAAATCAAAATACATCTGTTCCAAGAAAGTTTGCCACATGGATAAAAAAAATCTTGTGACATTTCAGTTTCCAAATCTTTTCCATTCACTCTGCTACTAGCAAATTTGGATCAGTTTCACAGCTCTTTGGAAATTACTATCTAAATTATTAACTTCAATCAAAGGAATGAAGACAATCAGACTTTAAAGAAAATTACAATCAACTTCTCCAATATTTGGAAATAACACCCAAAGATATATGTCTCAATATTCTATGGTTCCTACAGAAATTTTGGGAAAGGCTGATTTAAAAGAGCAGTGAACAGTTTTACTACAACCACACCTGCAGTATAAAGTTGATTGTGGTACTTTGTCTGGACTCAGCAGGCATTACATGAAATATCAAGACCCCAGTTCTCAATTCTTCATTATTTGCTTCTTGTACAGAAGGCTACAAAGCTGCAAATCCCACTACATCATGCTCTGCACCTTTTGCAGCTACTCTGCATAAGAATAAATTGGTATTTCTTAAATTTCTGTGTGTGTGAGTCAGTCTTTCTCAAATTCCTGTGTGTGTGTGTTGTGCACGGTGCAGCAGCAGAGCCTGCCTTGTCTGGCTAGTGGAGCAGGCTGCTGGGCTCAGTGCTAAGCTGCTCTGCAGGCAGGGCAGTCACGACTTCATGGGGCCCCTCAAAGCACCTGGCCTGGGGAAGACCACATAGTTTGACTTCCCTATTGATGAAGGTCATCAATAACCAGATTTTCCAAGGGATGAAGCGGTGGAGATTTTCCACATGACAGCCTGGCAATGAAACAGTGAATCCACCTTGGACATGAAGATAAACTCAGTTTGGAGCATTTCCTGGCTGTTGTGTAGCTCATGTGAAGAAATTATGTGTAGCCAAAACCTGGCACCAGCTTTCCACTAGGTATGTATATTTACAAAAATTGTGAAGAAGCAAAAAAGAAAATTTTAAGTCTTCCAAAAGAACCTTACCCATGGTGATATGGATACAGAGATCTGAGAAGCTCTGCAGAGAAACAAGATCACGTGAATGAGTCAAAGCAAACCTGGGGAAGAAATCCTCAAGTGAGCTGAACCAGTAAACAAGACAAGGCTGAGCCTCAGCAGCAGCAAGAGCAGTATTCAGACACTCAAAAGTCACTGCTTTTTCTCTGCTTTACTAAGGAAAAGTCTGGAAAGCAAGCACCGGATGTCCATGATACAGCCAAGAGCTGTGCTCCCTGTGGGGAGGGCTGGGGGTGGGATGTTTCTGACTGAAGAAGTGGACCTGACCACCTCAGCTTGGGACATGGAGAACATATTGCACACACACATATAAGAGATTTACCATATCCATTCACAGACGGTTCTTCCCCACACAGATGGTGTTTATCACCTGAATTTGCTTCAGAATTTTTTCCTGGGGAATTATTGAGTAATCAACTTATCTCTCGCATAATCCCTTCCTTATTATCTAAGGCAAAAGCTGCTGGATCTAATAAGAAGACCTGCACACAAAGGGCAAATAATGTTCATTACAACTGAACAGAAGTAATTTTTTCTTTAAATCTCAGATGCTGCACTCCACAATGGCATTTCTTTTTAATCTAACACCACACCAAAATCTGATCAGATAAAGAGAAGTGAAATTGGCCCGGTGTTGAATTTTAGAGAATTAAGAAACCACAACTCCCCTGATCAAACAGATTTCACAAGAAAGAAACCTCACTAGCTTTGCCCATCCCAGATCCCAAAATGAAAACCTGAAAATAATGAATATTCATGGGAGAAGAAGGAATAATATGGTCTTATTGAATGCACTCTGGGAACAGGTATAGAGGAAGAAAATAATAAAACAATATGAAATCTGGATTATATTTAGTTGAGGTTTTACATGCAATGTAAAATAAGGTCGGATAGCTCTGGATGAGATGTGCTAGCATGTGATAATATCATAATATGCTGCATGAGATATTTTTCTGAAGAGTTTTCTCAAGCCACAAGCAATGAGGGACCAAAGGGAAGCTCAGCATAGCTTATCCAGATCAACATCTCTCTTCAAGACTGACAATGAGATTTTTAACAAAACCATTAGTCATTTGATTGAAGGCAATTTGACCAAAATTGATTCCCCCTGATCCAAAGGAATTAATTTCAAACACTGCAGGGTGTTTTCATGTAACATGAAAGGGCTCCTTTTGTGCTGCATGAGATTCAGACCCCACAGATCTGGTGTTCTGCAGCTCCCATCTGTGCATGGAAAATCCTTGACAGTTAGTTGTCCAGATATTTAATGTTTCAGAGAAATCATTTATTACAGGGCTTTGGCACCTTTTCTATAACCATGTAGCAACAAACATATGCCACCCAAGTTATTAATGACTCTGCTTTCAGGAAAACATAAGAAAAGGGCTGCAGAAGGAAAGAAATATATATGGGGTCATATTTATCTATATATGATTCTAATTCTGATAGTGCACTTCTTTCTTAATTTCTTGATAAACTGAAGCATCCTTAAGACATTTAATGGACTAGAATTTCCTCTGGTTTGTGCTGTTTTGACTGCAAGGATGTGGTGGGTGACCAAGGACAGTGACAGCACCATTTGCCACAGAAACTGCCATAAAGAGAATCCGGTGTGTGTGTGGATCCTGGGACTGGTATAATTTAGGTCATGGCACAACTGAGTTTGTTCTCAGAAGCTGCTGGCTGTGCTATGATGCCCATTTCAGATCAAGCTGGCTTTTAACTTGATGGCTGGGGAAGGTGTGGATTTGAGTCACTGTGGAGAGCCCTGAGAGTGAAGGGTAGGCTATTGAACCAGCCAGCTGTTGTACAGAAGGCATCTGTCCCTGCCAAATCTTAGAAGAAAAGTGAGGTTTCCATTCCACTCTGTCTGGATTCCACCTTCCAGATGTACCATGACAATCCCCAGCAGCATGGATCCCTCTGGGGAAATAAGCCCTGAGTGCAGAGTTCTTGGGTTAAAGATGAGGAAGGTCTCACTCTGCTCAGCTTTCTCAGGACTGAGGTGTTCCTGAGCATAAACAGATGCACAGCTGGGGAATGCTAAAGTAAAAAGTTTGTGAAACACAGGATGAGGTGGACACCCCCAGGAATGCAGATTTGCACTCAGGCACCTTTATTTCAGTTATAAGCCACATTATGTGCATAGGTCCTTTTTGGCATCAGCCCTCCATACCTTTGCTTCTGTCACCTTCTTGGTTCTTCCACAATCTGTTTTCACAGAGGACAAAGGGCTACAAGAGCATTTCTGATAAAACCTGCATAAAGAATTAATTACCTTTTGAGAATACTTTTAATCTTGCCTTCTGTCCTCATTACAGAATTTTAAATAATACAGACAAATCTCTCTTTCCCCCATCAACAAATTACCAACATGGAGAGTTCATTGTCACTGGCTATCCTTGAGATTAAAGAAATCGAGGGAATGACCAAAAAAATCTTAAACTATTTGTTAAAAAAGATTACTAGCACACAAATATGTTCTTTAACCTTTCATTTTATGACATAAGAGAACAATTAACTGCTTTTCACTAGGAAGAGATCTCCACTAACAGCTTTAGAATGGAGGACACCTCTGGTCACTGTTTTGGACAAATATATGCTTAGTAGAGCTATAGCTAAGCTGGATAAGCAGAAAGGAAAGATGCAGCACTGTACCATTGTTGAAAAAAAAAATAGTGGTTTGTAAGTAAAGTTGCACATTTGGGGTTTTCAGCAATTTTGCACTCAGGTATGGAAGTTATGGGATGTGACACTATAAGCAGAAGTGGTCAAGGCTACTCAGCAACAGCAGAGCAAAAATAGGATTTTCAGCTGAGAACATCTCCCTGGATTTTGCATCTCCTGTTTCCCTATCAATAATTTGCTAAGCAAAAATGATAACCTTTGGTCGACAATGTTATTGCTGGGCTTCTAAGAGCTCACCCTCACAACCAAGGGAATCCTTTTCTTTTAAGCATTGGGCAAAAGGGGCAAGGCACTTTGGAATTTATAGAGGAGAATTAATTCAGGTTGTACAAATCCAGTCAAAGGGAACCCTTTGCAAGCTTTGAGGCCCCCATGGCTCCATTAGCAATTCACAAACACATGAAAGTGATGCAGACAGACAGACTTGGTAGGTAGTGTGAGCTTGTACAACGCTGGGAAAAAAATCAGACTTTGATAAAAAGAAATGTGAAGTATTTTATAGAATATGAAACCCCTTTTGAAGCTTGTTAGAATGACTGGGCCCTCACTGAATGCAAAAGAGAAATTTGATGTGCACCATCAACTCATACCTAAAAAATATTTCAGAAAAGTGGCACAAAAGATGAGAAGAAGCTGAAACATTAACCTAAGAAAATATCCTTCTTTGTTATAAATTATGATTGGGAAGGACTTGGGAGCTAACTGGTTCAGCTTGCCCACAGTAACTTGTCAGTTCAGGACTCAAGATCTTGAAGGGATTGTGCCCACCTCAGGATGATTCACTTCTCTTTTTTCTCCACAGAAAATAGTCCACTGTAACCCTGCATTCTAAATTAAATAAAACTAGTAACAGCTCAGACAGATTCTTTTTCTTCTGCTTGTCAGAATGAAGTGTATATCTAAGTTCAAAAGAGAAGGAATGGGAAGAAGTAGGATGTGGTGAGCAAAGTCTACAACAGTACTTTAATCCCTTGAGGAAAAACCCTATGGACTGTCACAGAAAATAAAAACCAACAAATAGAAATCCAGCATCATTCCCCAGAGTTTGAGAAAACCATATCCCTGCCCTTTAGAATTCACTGAACAGGACAACCTGGAGAAAATCACATTAGCCTTGAAAGAGCAACAATTCTTCATCTGAGGTATTTTTACTGGTGTAATATTTCAGTGTCTCACACTTGTAATTATTGAAACTTCACGTCTTTGAGGTACAGCAATCCTCTTACCTCCTTTCACAGATGAAAGAACTGAGAAAGAGTGCAGGGTTCTGGCTTAGGAACAGGATGGGTCAGCAGCAGCACAGCACCCATACTCTCTACAGCTGCAAATTCTCCCCTGCAAGAAAGGTTTTTCTGGAGCAGTGTCATAGTTTTGATTTGCCACCAAATTTCTGCTGGACAACACAGGCCATGTAGCTCTGCAGCTGCTACAAACAACTGAGGCCTCTCTGAACCCCTGTTCAGAGAGGAGAGGACTCAACAAGGTGGGGAAGAATGGCTAGGGATGCTCTCAGTCACTCCCTGAAGAAGCCAGGGCAGGATGGAAACTGTGTCTGGATTTTACACAGTTATTTTCCTCACTGCCATGGCACCCTGTATCTCTCTAGATCACATTTCTATATGAATCAGGCAGTCCTCATCTTTCCCACCTGTACCATCACCCTTCATAATGACAGCTTCAGCTGGGGTCTTGATCATCCTAGAAAAAATGGCACTTACCTTTGTAGACAAGAATGGTGCAAAACTGCTTATATTGCTGGTGAAAACAATAAAATTACAAACAATAGAAGAATTAAATGATTATGTCTGTCCATGTATTCCAGATACAAAAACAGTGGCCTTTCTAGTTTCACATTTCTCGGTGTTTTTGATGAAAGTTTGCAGGATTTTGTAAGAGATTAGAATAAGCCCTTGATATTATCCAGATCAACTTCCTATTGACAGCTAGCCCTTAGCCAAGAAGGCCAAGCTTCACTAGGAAAACAGAACACATTTAATCTCAAAGTTCCACATATGGACCACAGGGGAAAAAAAAACCCCATCCTCTGGTCTGCAGTCTAATGCTTCCCACAATGTCCATGAACTACAAACTGGAGCACAGCAAAAGGGGTTTGCTATGCAAAGTTCTGCTACCCAGTACAGGGTAGGTAAAGTAAAATTATTCACAGCAGAGTAACACCTGGAGCAAAACAGTGCAGTTCTACTGGTCAGGCTTATGATTTCAGAGGAGCCAAGTCTCTCTTCCCCCACTACTATACCAAGCACTGCTCACAAAATGAGGCAGTCTCCCTGTGGTTTTGGTTCAGCCCCAGATATAACTCTGACACTCAGTTACACATCCAACCACAGTTCACAAGGCCAAAAATCACACCACTAGCCAGCAAAACTCCAAACCCTATTGCACATACCTATGATGTAACTAAAAGATTCTTAGTCAGGATGCCAGAAGCACATAAACATTGGCAGCACTGCTGGTTTTGCAATCCATGGTGGCAAAAGAATTGCTGTTAGTTTACAAAACACAGCCACTGACACTCTCCTCTTGGCTCCCTGCCAGCGTGCTGTCCTGACATCCCCTCTCACAGTGAGGCTTTTTTAGACTTTGACACATTCAAACTGTGTTACAGACCTGTCCCCTGACAATCCCCAGGTCCCTTGTTCCAGGTAATCAGACTGTCAGTGGTAGAAGGTGTGAGGCTGAGGGTGGGATGTGAAGGAAGTCACACGAACCCTGAATCATGATGACAAAGAGGCAGGAGACAGGTCAGGTAGGAAAGATGCTCGTTGGGTACCATAGGAAAAAAGTATGTATTTCACCCTGTGTTTAAAAGTGATTGTACTTAAAATTTGGAGGCCAAATCCTTCCCTTGAACATGTATCTCTGAGTAATTCTGAGCAGCTCAGAAAGGGAAGAGTTATCTTGACTCCAAGGTAATTAAAAACCCAACTTTTACAGCATCTGACTAATAGGATTGCAACCTTCCAGCAAGCCTGAAGGAGCTGTGGGCTTATCAGGAATGCCAGCTCTTATGTCATCATTAACTAATGACACACTATTCATACCCACCTGGAGATGAAAGTAAAAATTTGCACATGTAATATCTGCTGCTTCTTGTGTTTTCCTAATTGACTTAGAAAACAGAAACTTGTAACAGGGCCCGACCCTGCATTCATAGAAAATTCCTATGAATGCCAGTGCGATTGAGGGCATACAAAGAACACAAGCCTGGGAAATGTCTACGTGAGAATTTCACACTTTGAGTTCTAAAATAAAAAAGCTGCATTAAAGTATTACTGTGCTATAAGTGCAGGTGGTCCTGAAGGCTTTTAGAAATACCAAAACACTTGGTCTTCAATCTCATGGTAATCTCATTGTTGATTGTGTCTGTGGATGTGTTTAACCCTTAATACAGAGTTTTCCAAGTAATATTTACCTTCTTCCTTTACCTTCCCTGTTTGTAATGCCTGAAAACCTATGAATAGATAAACATTTTGAGAAAATGTATGTTGCAAATATTGTGTAAATAGCCATGCAGACAAGTTGGCAAAAGCATCCAGCCAAAAATGCAAATCACCTCCAGGACCTTGTGACAGGCAGGTGTAAATCCCTGCTGTTGCACTTCTGTGCAGGGAACAGCCAAGGTTTATATAAGAAGTTTTTCCAAATTTGGACAGCAGCCTGAAAACTTTGCAGAGCGATAATTGATAACTAAAGAATCAGAGCCTTGAATTAAACATGAGTGTGTTTGAATTCTGCAATGGCATAGGCACCTTGTTTTCCTGTGCAAGTGCACAAAGCTATGCAGCCAAATAAGGGTGCTGCTACTTTCCTTATGCTTGCAGCTAATATTTTCTGTGTAGTTAAGCCATGGCTGGAAATACAGACTTCATGTAGCCAGAAAGCCAAGGCAAGGTTTGGTCAATTGTCCCTGAATTCTGAAGAAGTCTACTTAAGTTTTTCAGTAGCCCTTTGCTGTCAGATAAATCAGACAAATAATTTTCTGGTTAAATTAGAAAATGTGGTTCAACTATGCCAGTTTTGTTACACAGGTAATGAATTAGTCAGTTTTCAGTACATGTGCTTTAAGTGAGATTATTTGGAGAAGAACTTCTGATTTATTTCAGAGGGAATTTTAATGTAATTTTCTCCTGTGGGGAGACTTTGCCCTGAATAGTTTGTCTTCCTCTCCATGGCCAAACACTGCTCTCTAGCTACTTCCCCATTCAAATTCTCCTAAATTCACTATTCACTGAATGGCTTTTTCTTTTTCTCCCAAGATCAACAGGGGAAAATCCCTCTCTCAGGCTTATTCATTTCTGAATCTGTCCTGCTCTTCATCACTGGTAAAAGTGATAAACATGAAACCATGTTCACCTATTTATTCTCTGGCAAAACCAGTCTGCAGTATGTCTGTCTCTTGAGTTTTCAGCCCTTCAGGGTGGGGATGGCTTTCATTTGTATTATCCAGCACTGAACTCCTTGGCAGGGCACCAAGCAAAAGAATTAAACAACAGGGGAAAACATTCATTACATCTAAAGAGAGGACATTAATTCCCTGTGCTGGTTTTGAGTGCTGCTTCCATGTAAAGAACGTGGGGCCAGTCTCTTGGCTGGAATTCAGTCCAAAAACATCCCAGTGATCTGCACCATCTGAGAATCTATCTGGAATTCTCAGGTGGTGCAGGAGTTGAAGGATCACTAATCTCCCTTTTTCCCTTTAAATTTCAAGAAAGAGAGTAAAGAAGAGTCTCCTGGGGTGATGCCCTGCACAACAGCCCAGGTACATGAGATCTGTCCCACCTTTGCTGGATCCTTGTGCAGATCAGATATAACAAGACAAAACTATCCAGGAATCAGGACCACCACTGAGTCCAGGCTGGAGCTGCCTAAGGCAGGGCTGGACAGAGTCTCTCATGCCTGGGGCAGGGGGTGGCAGCCCCAGACCAGGCAGGAATGGTAACAAGAACTGGCCCAACCCCACCTGGAGTTAGGGGGTCCAGATTCATCACTGGTTCCTAGCCAGGGAGAGTGAGAAAAGCAGAGGCTTTCTTCACAGGGTTTTTGGAAACTTTCCATGGAGAAATACTGGCATGCTCTTTAATCCTTTAATGAGAGACAAGATTTGGGATGGGCTACAACAGTCAGAATTCTGGGGGAGGTCTGCCAGTCACACAGACTGGCCAGTGGGATTTAGAAGATAGGCTGAGAAAGAAAAACATTCTCATTCATCACATCCCCTTGTGCAATTCCACACATTCAGAGACAGGAGCAGACTGTTTTCCCACTGTGAAACTTGACTAGACCTTCCAGAGATTGTAGGCAAGGTCTGAGTGTAGCTGAATACTCTCCAGTTCTGGTGAAATCAGTGTGAGGTCTGGGGCTGCCATATTGTTTTGATGGAGAAACAGAAGGAAACGACCTGAGAGAAAAAAAAAAAAATAGAAAAATTGTTTTCAAGGGTACAGTTCAGGGCAAAAAGCTTGAGCCTTGTGCTGGTCAATCAGTTCCCCCTAACAGCAGAGAATCTGCAGAACCTGCAGCTCATGTAAGGAGTGTGAGAATGGTGGGAGGGAAGAGGAGGAAGCTGGGGTCTGACCAGGGTGCAGTTAGGATTGGTGTTCCACAGCAATGCCCATAGCAAATAACTCAGTAACATTTATAATATGCTGCACAAGGGGTGGGAGCAGTCAGAGAAGGTGAATGCATGAAAAGCCAGGCTCATTTGAACTTTGGCCTGGTTCCTCTCAGTGTTTGCTTGGTTTATACCAGGACAAAACCACTACAGAAATCTCTTGATAAACACATCAGTGAAAAAGGGGTCAGTCTCCTCATCCTTCACACACTCTTCCAGCCTGGGGTCACACTGGCCCTTTCACTCTGTGATGGACAGTGACTCTGCAAGCATTTGGGTGCACTTAGATGCCTTCACTTCCTTCTGACTAAGCCAAGAGGTATCCCCACATCACAGATCTGTTTTTATCACAAAAACACAAGGAAATGAGCAGCCATAACTCAATTATGCTCCAGAGTGAACTCAAGGCACTGCAGTGAACTCAGAGGAGGTAATTCAAAGGGAAATGGGGAAACTGCCAGAGATCTGGCTGGATAAACTTAAACAAAAGAATATCTGGCTTCTTTTAGACTAAACTGAAATAAATTTGCTTCTCAAAGCTAAGTTCCTAGGCTCAGCTCCTGTTCCCCATCACCCTATGAAAAGGCAGCACTGACAGATAAGCTTCCAGCAGCTGCAGTTCAAGGTGTGTTTATTTGGTGGCAGTACTGGATTAGCAGATTTAGTCTCTTCTGCCTTCACCACTGATTCCTCCCTCACACCACACATCTGCCATGCTGGGACAAATGTTTGCACCCCTGTACAGAAAGTGGATCAGGGAACTGATGTGGCTGAAAACCAGCAGAAGGTCCCCCCACCCTCCCAAGGTTACTCTTCAGGGGTCTCTTCCCAAAAGGGTGCAAAGTACTGGACAGGGATGCCCAGGGGTCTTCAGGTGCACCTACACACAGCTTAACACACACATGAAATCTGATACAGGCACCCCTGTTCACAGCTTTGCACTGTCCAAATGAATGTGCAAACTTCCATCAGACACTGCTGGGGCTGCAGGGCTCCCCTGGAACCTCTTTTAAATCCAAGCTGCCACTGAAAGAACTGGGGTAATACCATACAAATTTACCCCTAGCACTTTATCATTTCAGGATGGAAATCACCTCTGCTGCCTGGCCTCAGAAGTAGAGCAGCAGTGCAGCAGATTTGTCACCAGAAAGGGTCAATCGAACAATACAGATTAAAGCAGAACAAAGCAATTATTTTCAAGTGAAGGTTTCCTCCCACACAATCTTTCCCCTTTTCTTTAAATTATGCATGCAGATAAGCACCGAACAGCTTTTCTCCATGCTGAAAATGCAACTTTTGAGCAGCTGAAAGTCCATAGGTAACCGAAAAAAAAGTATTTATTTTTCGCAAAGCGAGACAAGGGACTACCCATGGTTGATGCTTATGCAAGCACCTGTTGGGCTACAGAACCCCAGTGCTGCTGCAGCCAGAGGACTGGAAAACCTTCCTTTGCCTTCTCAGGGATGTGCTGGCTGTGAGTACAATATGAGAATGAGAATGGTGGTGTGTTTCTGAAGGGATTTATTTTGGCCCATGTGACATCCTGCCCAGCTTTTCCTTGCTGTCAGCAGGAAGTCAGGATTACAGCTGATCCCACTGCTGGCTGGGCTGAGGTGGATGAGAGAGCCCCGAGGCTATGAGGGGAGAAGGCTGCTCTACATCTCCTGCGTATTACCCTCATCCCTAGTAAAGGGCATGGACAAATTAGCCAACTTTAAGGGTTATTCTAATTTATAGCAGCCAAGAATGCGCCTCTGGGAGCCATTATACAAGGCAAGGGTAATTGGAGAGCTAACACCCTTTAGCTAGATGTCCTTCTCTGAACACTCTGTGCATGGAAACTGCTAAGAAGGAGCCAAATGGCACCAGTTTGGATAGAATCCCTGTTGTGCAAGGCAGTATTACATTCCTCAGCTAAAAGGTGCTGGCATTGCCCCATGCATGCACAGTGTGGCTCTGTTTTAAGGCTGTCGATCACCTGAGCCTCTCCCCTGGCACACAGAGTCCCTTCTTGTGAAGAACCAAGCTCCAGTCCACTTCATGCACAACCAGCCTGGCCCCTGCACTTCTCACAGCCACTCCTGCTCCCTGTGCTCGGCGCTGCTGACTTAGGCTCTCCTGTTTGATCTCAAGCACCTCTTGTACTGTTTTGCAATGGTCTCAGCCCCACGGAGGATAAAGTGACCAGGGCACATCACCCCATCTACCACACTCCGTTCCCAGGATAAATTTGCAGTAAAAGTGTGCAGAAGGGATTAATGCAGCACACGAAGAGCTTTTCCAAGACCTTGTGGTGAAAGCTGATCACTGCTTGAAGGGTAGATGCTTGCTAACTCAGCCACACCTTTGCTTCAGGTACTATTGCAACAACTGGTAATTTTGACTCTCCCTGTAAACCTGGTGCCTCACTAAGTATGTGCCAGTTCCTATTTTTTAACCACAGTCAGCTCAATGGCCAGCCAATGGAGTATCTGATGCTCAAAGGTGTACAGCAGAACACAGTCCATCACACAGAAGTAAAAGCTATGGCATGAAATCAGCTGACTCAGATCATTTTTTACAGCTGTAGGCATTTCCATGCATCTGTTTTAAGAACCACAAAGACCAGGTTATGCTATGAATATGGTAGCTTAAATCTAAAGTAAATTTCACTGGAATTGATTTCCACTGATACCAGACAGAAGAAGGTAAGAATTAGGCTCTTATTCCAGATTTATAACGGAAGAACTAACAGCAGAATGTACAATTTTCTTCCAGTAATAGCTAATGATTAAATAAAGCAAAAATGAATTTTGACAAGCAGCTGGTTTGATAAAATTTATAAGCATAGTATCAGATTCTCTGCCTCTTGCAATTTACATAGTCATTCAGACCAGCACTAAGTGACTTTAACTCTCTATCACTCCAAGCCAAAGGTCTCTCCCACCCAACATGATAAAGGTAAAAATAACTGTATATGCATGAGAAGTATAGAACCAAGTTCAGTAGAATTACATTGCATCTTTCCTTGTGAAAATTTATGTCCATAAAAAGTTCTTATGTTTCAGTCATGACAGTGTGTAAAAATGAAAGCTCTCAGAGGTATTCTGGAAAAATGAAATGTTAAAAAAGGGATATTTTTGAAAAATAATTTAACCACAATTATTTTTAGGGGTATAAAGCCATATCTTCAGCTTCTGTAAACTGACCTTAAGCCAAAGAGCAGCTGAGATTGCTAAAGTGTGGCAGAAAACAGGACTGGTAACTCACTGCTTTATTCTACCTCAGGCTATTTGTTATGCCACTAAAATAAAGCATAATTTGGCTTCTAATATTCTTGATGAGAACCTTGAAGAGAGATTCTGAGAAAGCATGAGCTTATGCTACTGGCAAAACTCTGACACGGGAAAAAGAGTTGAGCATGATTCCTGGGAGAAGCAGAGCTTTGTGTTCTCCTTTCTAGAAAGTGTGCCAGGAGAAGCAGAAGAAATTAAGAGTGGACTGGTCACTTCAGACCAGGCAGTGTTAACAGCAGGAAGGATCAAGAAGCTGGCTCAGACACCACAGCCAGGTATACACCTGACAGGGGGGCTTCAGTAGTTCAAAATGCTAGAGAATGTTGTTAGCAGTGTTTATTCTGACTAGACAGGACAAGTAATTTGTCAGGAACAGGGAAGGAAAAGCACTGAGAAGGTTTGCAGCAGGCATGCAACACAAAGCAGCACAACAATGCTTTTTCCACTACACCACCTATTTCTTAACACTACAGCCACCCTAATTTAACCAATAGTTGGATTATAAAGAAAATTATTA
>VZTT01057611.1:68220-83238 GCA_013400855.1 Buphagus erythrorhynchus | reverse complement strand
ACCATTCCTTTGTTATTTTCCTGCCAGCCCTATTTTACAATATTGTTACAGATTTTACTGTATGACTTCTTCAACCCAAAATGAGCAATATAAACATGAAGCAGAGAAAAAAAAACAACATATTGCTAACTTACTTGTATCTAAGAAACAACCACTGGAATATCCATAATCCAAGTAGTATCATTCCATTTATTTCTGATACAGAAAAAGCCCATTTCACACGATCAATGTAATCAAAAAATTTGTCAGGCAAGGGAGGGCTTAGCTCCTTTGGAGGTACTCTCTCATGGACCACAGTGATCATGACAGTTGTTAAAATCAAGTTGAAGAGGGCATAGACAAAGGCAATGCCTGTTTTCCACCATTCCAGAGGAAATTTGTTCCTAGATTCAGCAGGCATAGCAATCTGGATGTAATCAGGATATTTCTTTGCTGTTTTTCGCAAGCCGTTAGACAGGCCCTTTGGTTTACTAGTGCCATTTTTGTTCTCTTCACTGACTGAGAGAGTAGGTCGTGAGTAGCCATTAGAAGTCTCATTTGGCTGACTCTCCATATGCTCTTCAAGTTTTGCTGTCTCAATGGTACTCATTTCCAAGCTGTATGGTCAAAGAGGCTCTATTAGTGACCAATTTCTGGGCTCTCTGAACTCTGTTATTCCTCAAAGTCTAACGTTCTTGTTCCTAGGTGACTTCTGTAGAACTCTAACATGCATCCATTGTGCTTTCAAAGGAATTTGTGAAGACAAATCTTTCTTCTAGAGCTGAATCATCTGAAAAAAAAAAAACCCCAAAACAGATACTGAGGACCTTCTTTACTAGTAATGCGACAGTGGACAAAATATTCTCTGAATAGGCATTTTAAGTATTTAAGTTCCATCCAAGTCTACTTGCAAACAGTCAAAAGGCAAGTTAGTGTGAAATAATTCAAGCCAACTCCTACTTGATAAATCTCATATCAGTTTAAGAACGAGTACCAACTTAGGCTTGGGTATTTTTGGACAAGATCTATGGACTTTAATGATCATTACATCACTTGCTTTATCAGTCATCAGAATTAAGGCTAATCCATATTTGCAGCAACACTGAATTTTACTGCTTAGAGATATTCCATGCAAAATATCCTGGTTTTGACCATAGGGTTGCTACAGATTAATATGAGTTGTCCATATAAATCAGACAAATCAGTTCAGGTGGTAGGACAAAAAACAGAAGGGCACTACAGAATTTGATTTGGTAGGGCATAAATTAATTTAGATTCATCTAGAAAACCTACTCAATACATAGCTCCATTAAATTTCATTAGATCGAAATGAGTATTCCATCAAGTCAAAAATGTGTTTATATAGCCACTGTAATACGCACTAAATGTCTGAAATCTCGTAACTGAGAAATATGGCCCTGGATTCAATTCTTAGTTATGGTACACTATACACAGTGTTTGTCCTTTAGCTACTTAAAAAAAACCAAAACAACTATTTAGATGGTTTTTAAACGGGAACAAATAAAAAGAGTCATTATTATTCAAGATTTGTTTCAGGCTGCATTTTCTAATTCATAAAAGTTTTGTAAGCTAAAAAAAAAAAAACAGGTAAGTGCAAGATTTTCTACAAGGAGAAAAGAATAAAGTTCATCTCTAGCAAACATACATCTCTCTAGCAAAAATAAAGGCCATTTCCCCATCTTTAAAGTTCTGTGAAACCACTTATTCACCATAGCTGTGACCTACCTATTTTTCTTAATCTGTTCGGCTCCTGTGACAAAAATAGTATTACCGTGTACAAATTGCTCCTCATCTACCAGTAAACTGTGATTCTCTTATTTTAGTGCTTCCTGCAAGAGAATTTCAGCACTGCTACCCCCTCAAGTCTCTGCATGCCAACACAGGCTGCCAGTCTGCCATGCTTTGCGTACAATTAAGTCATCATGATGGCAGCTAGAGCTACCACTCTCCCTAACCATACACCACAGGACTTAAGAACATGCAACCTACTTAGGGAACAATCTAAACCAAAAAGAGCCTGGAAAGACAAGTGATTGTGTTTTGGTCCCTCCAGCCTCATCCTACCCAAACAGAAAATACATTTAACGTGGTCAGCACATAAATCCCACTGATTTCATGGGTACTGCTCCAACCACTGAAAAAGAGAAGAGGGAAAAGTTCAGATCCCAAATGAGATTCACACAAATACTGAAATAGCTGAGAAACATTTCTAAATTTATCCCTCAGCAGTGTTTCTGAAATCCATTGTCATTGGTTGACCTTCTCTAAATTCCTGATCAACAAGTGTATGATAACTATCCACACACAACACACACAAACAAACATCCAAGAAAATGTGGTGATTTTTGATGCTTTTTCTCCCTCTTACCAATGACACTGTGATCTCTGCATCTCTAAGAAAAGGGGATGTTTAACCCATCAGCTAGGCATCAACTTCTCTGATGCTTCCTACAACTAAAAATAGCCTTTTAGAGCATCTACAGCCTTACTCAAAACTATACCAGAATAATATTTTATCTTTCACAAGTCTTTTTCTTAACACACACACTCTTCTATTCCTTCTGTCTACTAAAGTTAAGCATATGACAGAGGAAAAAAAAAATCCAAACCTAATTGCCTATGTTTTGGAATGCATGTACCTAACATTCATCTACTAAGTCAAGACGTCACTTCTCACAATTATGTTACATAGAGCAGTCACTGAGGCAGCAATCAGCACAATCTGGTAAATTTTACATCCTGTGCAGTCAAAACGCTATTAGAATTACGCATTTACTGAGAGCAAACTACCTTAGTTATTTCTTTCTCTTCCCCACAAACACCTAACCTAGTGTGCCTAGTGACATAAGTGAAAGATTTTACTTCCAGATGTTTAATGACATTCAAGTAAGCCTTAAAGATCAAAGAGTGTCTGAAGTACAGATGAACAATAATCTAAGAACCTAAGAAGTAGAGTGGTGCTCATTTCCTCATATTAACTTAATAAGCAAAACAATTATAGCTATAGCTTGCAGGAGAGAGTTGTGTTCCTTTCTGGTACTTTTAAATGGATTGTAAGGCATATTGATCTACCACTTCTGATGGGTCATCAAGATTATTTCAAGCAGAGTGCATACTGCAGCCAAAAGTTTGTTTACATTGATAATTGAAGGTGCTACATATCATCTGATGAGTGATCTGTAAGAAGGTAAGTGCTTCCCTTTATAGTACCTTTTCAACCTCATTCTCCCATATTCTAAAAGAAATTAGCAACTCTATTGATGAAAAAGATTAAAGTCACTCTTGAAACTCTCAGTCCCTCGCTGCCAATCTGACTGGCCAGAGAAGTGACAGACACAGAGCACCAAGAATCTAATCATCCTCTGCTACTGGCTGTAAAAGGAACTCCCCAGAAGTAAACAGGTTCTTGTGCCAAGTTCCTGTCCCCAGTTAAAATATCCATTCACATACCCATAAGGGGTGTGGTTCCTTTTAGCTTCATATTGTCCTCCTGATCCTTTAGATAAAACATACATTTGATTTTTTTTGTCAAATCCAAAACAACCCTATATCAAAACGAGAAGATGCCCACAAACTGCATAGTAGAAGGCCTTAAAATTCTTCAGCAGCCAGGCAGCAATGCTTAGACCTGGCTATCTTGCCAACATCTAGGTTTGAAAAGCATACCAAATTGCTCTAAAATAGGGATCAACTACTGGAGAAGCCTCAAACTCACAAAAAACCAGCCAAGTAACCCAAAAAGATAAATAAAATTCCTATAAGGGATACCTACAAGTTTTAGGAACCGGTTTTCTTTTTCGAACCACTTCTGTGCCTTCTAAAAATAAATGTTACCTCATCAAGAAGTAGAGCTTCTTAACCAGCAACTTTACAGCAGAAATCATAACTGCCTCAAGGAATCACATATTTCAAAGAAAATATTAAGAATTAAAAGAGGAAGGGTCCTAATATTTTATCCTGAGCTCCTATCTCCTCCCATGCAAGCAACTTCCTTAGTTTTCTGCATCCCCACTTGACTGTCATTTGAAAGAAAATAGTTGATGGGGGGCACAGCTTTGAGACAAGCATCAGAAAGCATGTCTGCATTTGGCTCTTTATGCTAGAATTTAAGAATAACATAGAGTTTTATTTAGTGTGTTAGTCATCTGATTTTCATCAAAAGGTCATTTTCACATAAAGTTAGCTCCCAAGTGGTATTTCTCATCCAGTATTTTGAGAAATGTTGAAGTTTCAATATTTTAATTTCTATAATTTATGAAGGACTGTATAGTCACAATTTGCACAGGGTTTTCAAATAAGCAGTTCTTAACCTGCTGTTTCAACAGTATTTGAACAAGAGTATCCAGAACAGGGACACTGATCTATTCTGACATTAAGAGAAGCTATACTTTCATATACAAAATGGAAAAGATTTTTGACAGTACTATTTTGAAGCATCATTCACTTTTGTTAAGGCCAGCTCAAACATTTGATACAGCTGTATTCTTGTGTTTGGTAGCTGCAGAAAAAGGATCTGTAAACAAAGTACAGTTTGAAGTAACATGAGAGAACATTTTTGTATATTTTATCTATATCACAATTACTGGGAAACAATTGTTAGCTAGATTATATTTTGGTCAGTTAAATTTTTAGGACTACCTATGGAACCAGAACTAAAAAAGAAGCCAAGTTACCGCTGGTTTCTATATAGCAATGAATAAAAACTTGCTTTTAGGGGTTTCTCCTTAATTTTTATTTTTGAAAGCATTCCAGGTCTCAGTTAATTTTTATAGTATCCCTTCTTCCAGGCTATATGTACATCTCACAGCACGCGGACTGCTGGAAGGAGGAAAAAAGAAACCCATCACCATCTAAAACCTCCAAAAGACAACTGCTGTGATGCTAAAGAACTTCAAGTAAAACAAAGCTGGATTACAGAAGTACCATTCATTATCATCACATTACCATTTGCAATAAATGTTAACTTTTTTATAAAAAGCATTAACTACTTAAGCCATATAAAGTTCTTTTTCAGCAGTAGAAACAGAGCAGTTACACCCTCTACCTTGGGAGAGGGATTTGGCAAGTACCTCATTTAGGATTATTAATGTACCAACGGAAGATGTCTTTAAGGACTAAATCCCTACACTAAACAGAGGAGTAAAGCTTCAAAGTTACAGGTTATCCATTTATACAAACTAAGTTTTACCAGTCCTGTGGGATTCTGTTTCTTCATATCTCTTAATAGCAAGAAGTATGTTAAGTTTCATTTTCCTAATAATTCATTATCCAGTGTGTTCTACAGCAGTGCCCGGTTTCTGAAACAGTAGGTCCCAAAAAGCACAAAAAACCCCATTCATAGCACCACAGAATGGTTTGGGTTGAAAATGACCTTAAAGATTATCTAGTTCCAACCCTCCCACCATGAGCAGGGATGCCTTCCACTAGACCATGTCCTCAAAGCCCCATCCAACCTGCCCCCAGTAACGAAGCAAGCAAGGAAAAAAGGTATCTTTAAGCTCTTTTATAACTTTGAACACTGCTCAGTAGGTTTGTCTTAACTGCATGAAGGCATCTTCAAACTCTTGAACAGTTTGGTCCCCAGACTCCAAAGAACTGTATTTGGTAACTAAGAGTCTGATGTCCTTTAAAGGCGACACCATGACATGGCTAGATTTTCCTTTTAATTATCATTACTCTTATCTTTCAAGAAAGAAGATCATAACAGCTGTCAAATATTTATCTTTTAGTGCTACTGCAACTCGTTCCAGAAATAATCCACATATATATGACAAAGTCAGTTTTATTTGCAGGTTAAGTCTTTCCTAAAACAAGTGTTTTGAGAACAGTCAGTCTCTGTAGAACCAGCAGAACAAACAGAATCGTTCAGGTTAGAAGAAATCTTAGGAGGTATCTGGGCCTCTGGCCAGGATCAGCAATGACTCAGGGTTTCAAGCCAGCTGTACTTTTAATGCCTACATAGATGCACAACTTCCCCATGCAATCTGTTTCACTGCACGGTTGTTCTCACAGCAAAAGCTGGACTGTTATTTTTTGTTGATTTGGTTTTTGTTTTTTAACTGTTAAATCTACTGGTTTTGTATCTACTTCTTATTAGAAGTTACAGCCTCTGTATCTTATCTTCCCACTGCTTTGAAGAGCCTGGGGCCCTGATGTTCCTCATGGCATCCTTGCAGGTACAAATGGGCTGCAGTCAGGTACCTCTGAGACTACTCTTCTTCAGGCTGAAGCAACCCAGGCTGTCCCAACCTCTCCTCCCAGGCCTGTGCTCCAGCCTCCTGACCACCCTGATGGTCCTTCTGCTGGACTTGCTGCCAGTTCATGTTTTGCCTGGATCAAGGACCAAAAACCAGATACAGTATTCTAGACACAGCTAAGTAGTACTGAGCAGAGAGGAATAATCACTTCCCTACAAATAATGACTATGTTCCTAATAAATACAGCTCAGGACAGTGTTGGCTGCCTTCACTGTCAATGCACACTGCTGAATTCCTTTTCAACAGAGCCAAAAGAAATATTAACGTTAAAGTCTAAAGCCTAAAGACTCCCTCACAACTTCTTTATACCAGAAAAATAAGACCAAGTCTCCTTCCTGCTTAACCCATACTCTCCAAAATGAGATTATTTCAGTATTTCAGATCTGCACAGAAAGGTCTGCTAACCTGAAGTGGCATTTAAGCTCTCAATCAGCTGCTTTTGAATAAAGGCAAAAAAGGTTGTCTATCACTGCATATTTTGTAACATTGTAAAAAATGTTTGGTTCATAACCTTCTTCTATGCATTAGAAAAGACTGTTATAAACACTGTACAAAGTGTGGAAGTCACTGTACTCAGTCTCATCAGACAATGTCAAAAATGAGTGCCAAAATAAGCCTCTGGATCAGGCTTTTATGTACAGGCTGGCTTCTCATTGCTAACTCCTTTCATTCTGCTAGAGCTTCACAGACACTGCTGAAGAGCCACTATCCAAAGCAAGATTCTTCTCAAAGAGACAGCAAAGTCTAAAGATTTTTTAAGAGCCTAGCAGCACATCTGATGTCTCAAATCTTTCCTAGCTGACACAGAAGTTGCAGACACTGGCTGGGAGGTAAGGGGGATCCAGCACAGGAGGCGGGAATGTTTTAGACTATTTTCTGAAATCCTCCACCTAGTTACTGAGGGTAAAGGTTGCACTGCATAATGGAAAGTCAGACCCAGAGATTAGTCACCACTTTCAGTACAGGGCGGTGAGGAGTCACAGTGACTAATGTATGCTTTAAAGTGACTGTGTTACAGCTTATCCAGCCATCAGGCAGCTAGAAGGGGAAGTTACATACTCAGTAAATTTATCAGCGATATACCCTAAAAATATTTGAGTAATTAAGATGATAATACCTGCCAAATTTTTCCCATTACTTCCAAAAAGCAGCTGTGCCAACTCCAAAATCACAGGATGACTAGGTTGGAAGAGACCTCCAAGATCATCAAGTCCAACCCATGCCCGAACACCTCAACTAAACCATTGCACCCAGTGCCACATCCAGTCTTTTTCTAACATATCCAGGGATGGTGACTCCACCACCTCCTCAGGCAGACCATTCCAGTACTTTATCACTCTTTCTGTAAAAAACTTTTTCCTAATATCCAACCTGTATTTCCCTTGGGGCAGCTTGAGACTGTGGTCTCCAGTTCTGTCAGCTGCTGCCTGGAGAAAGAGACCAACCCCACCTGGCTACAACCACCTTTCAGGAAGTTGTAGAGAGTGATACGAGAGTGATAAGGTCACATCTGAGTCTCCTTTTCTCCAGGCTAAATAACCCCAGCTCCCTCAGCCATTCCTCATAGGACTTGTGTTCCAAGCCCCTCACCAGCCTCGTTGCCTCCTCTGGACACGCTCAAACATCTCAACATCCTTCCTAAACTGAGGGGCCCAGCACTGGACACAGCACTCAAGGTGCAGCCTCACCAGTGCCCAGTACAGGGAACAATGACCTCCCTGCTCCTGCTGGCCACACTATTCCTGATCCAGGCCAGGATGCCGTTGGCCTTCTTGGCCACCAGGGCACACTGCTGGCTCATGTTCAGCCGGCTGTCGAGCAGTACCCCCAGGTCCCTTTCTGCCTGGGCACTGTCCAGCCACACCATCCCCAGCCTATAACATTGCAGGGGGTTATTGTGGCCAAAATGCAGGACTTGGCACTTGGATTTATTAAACTTCATCCCACTGGACTGTGCCCATCCATCCAACCAGTCCAGGGCTCTCTGCAGAGCCCTCCTCCCTTCCCACAGATCAACACACGCTCCCATCTTAGTGTCATCTGCAAATTTACTGATGAAAGACTCAATACCCTCATCCATGCCATCAATAAAAATATTGAACAGGACTGGCCCCAGCACAGAGCCCTGAGGAACACCACTGGTGACAGATTCCCAGCTGGATGCAGCACAGTTCACCACCACTCTCTGGGCCTGGCCATCCGTCCAGCTCTTAACCCAGCCGAGTGCTCCTGTCCAAGCCATGGGCTCCAGCTTTTCCAGGAGTATGCTGTGGGAGACAGCAAAGGCCTTGCTGAAGTCCAAACAGACAATATCTACAGCCCTTCCTGCATCCAAATAAGAGATCATATTTATGAGAACATTCTAGTGTATTTTCTGCAGCAACAAGAACCCTCCTCCTAGAAGTTTAAAGTGAGAGAACAGTAATTGCTTAAGTCTGCAGAGCATTTTACAATATCAGCAGTAATACATATAAGAGTTGCACAACCCAGAGAAAAGCTATTTTAGCACTGAGGTGTATGCAGGGCTCCTACCTCATAACTCATGTTTTTAAAAGGCATGAAAGAGACAATAATCCTTGCAAAGCATAGGACTGTAATCCTCACCCCACCTGAGTTCTTAGGACAGAGCATATTTAAAACTAGTATCATACTATAAAGCTGGTTTCATACAACTCTCAGTTCATGTGGCACATTACAAATCGTGACTCTGTACATAGCAGCAACACTTGCTGTGTTCAGAGCTCAAGCAGTGAAAACATCTCTTTTGAGAAACACCAGTACCTACAAACCCACGCACACCTTGTCTGATAGTATTCTGACCAATGTTTTACCCTCTATGCGAACAATAGAAGTCTAGCACACTACACATTGTTAAAACCAGTCAAGGCAGAATCAATGACCCACTTCTCTCTTCTCCCTAAGAACAGTTTTCAGCTTGCTCAACTCTGTGTTGATATAGTTGCCTGGAAAGCTTTATGAATATTAGTTAAGCGGGATGATGCTGACATAATACACCATCTACTCACAGTAAACAGTGACTAAAACTCACCAAGAAACATGATGTAGTCCCTATTTTGGTCTTCCCCTCTACCTTCTTGCCACACCTACCACCAAGCAGCAACAGCCTAAGGTTTGCACTATCACAGTCAGCACCCCGACTCAAATAGAGATGGGAATACATAGATCCCCTCATTCAACCCGTTTGTTTACAGGCTCAGACATCCAGACCTACATCCAGCTCATACACTAGATGCTTCCTTCCCACTTCCCCCACAGCTTTTGTTAACACGCTTTCAGAACTAAAACTTGGTAAATCTAATTCTAACACCAAGAAGTCAAGAGTACTAAGCAATTTCAGCAATTACCACAATCAATCCAGATATGTTTACTTAGGGGATTAGAAAGGCAGCAAAGAACCTTTCATAATGTACTCTTCAAGCTTCCAGTTTGCAATAACCAAAATTATATCAAGCTTTCTCTGTCTAACTGGTTTCTCACTGAAGTTCTATGCACCAACTTGAAACACTACACAGTTAAAAAAAGGCATCACAACCAATGCAGTCCCATAGTTTTCTTTAAACGTGAACAAGTATTCCATTAGCTCAAAGCTTTCTATTAATAGAAGAAAATACTTTCCACATTATGCAAGCAAGAAAAAACATTTCCTTTTTATATTATTTAATTCAGAAAAGACACTGTTTAACTTCAAATACTAAACATTTAAGCACCACGTACTTCAACACTTCCTTCTTCATTTTTGTTTCTGCCACAGACTGATGAACAGAACACTCGTTTCCTTAGGATAATCACTTCTCCTGCCTGTCAAGCTATCTCCGCACAACACAGGGTATCATTGTTGAATAAATTTTCTGAGAGAATGTTAGCAGTGGGGCAGCAGTGGAAAATAATTATAATCTAAAACATTTCTGTTATACTTTTCCCAGATATTTTGCTATCTCCATTTCAGCCTCACCCTAGAAGTCAGAAAAAGAGGCCAGGAATCCTATTAATGTGTTTTTACAGCCCCTCACAGAGCTACTATTTAAGAATCTAACTAAACACCCCCAAAATAATCCAAATCTCTCTTCATTATTCCCTGCTGAACTGCAGCCTTTGGTAAGAACAACCCTGCATTGAACACCAGGGCAATAATGAAATTCCTTTATGCCAAGCCACTCAGACTCAGCATAGAGGCTTTCACCATTCACATCAGTACTTTCATTTATTTCTCTTCCCCTTCTCGACTAATAGTTTGAGAATTCTATTGCTTTTTAAAAGGATTTTTAAAAGGATTTAAAGAACCAACTTAGTCAAAAAGGATTTAAATAAGAAAGTTGGTGATGTTCAAATTCCCACTTACTAAAAACAAAAGATTAAAACTATTTCTGCAAGAAAACAGCTGAATAGCATCTTCAGCATTGCTCCTAAAAAGCCATCACTAGAGTCTTTAATTTTAACATCACACAACTGTTTTGTAACACCTACATCTTGCCCATGCACATACAGCATAACTAAAAAGGTACATATGACATTAATGACTGAAGTTACATTGATCTTATCCTATCAGTTGGTAAAACCTGGTGTGAAAGTACTGATGTGACTCTTAATGTACACAGAATGATTTATATTACACTGTACCATCACGTACCTCAAGTAGCAACTTCTATACCTTAAGCTATGTGATGTACTCAAGGAAGGCTTCTGGTCACCACTGAACCTGTTATCTTTAGAAGCATATGATGATATGGCAAGCAAATGATCACTCAAACCAATCAAGCCTGAATGTCAAGTGGAAATACAAGCTAGCAAATCAAACTGCCAGCTAAATGGCATTCATACCAGCGCCACAGCGTGCTGCACTGAACATCATTTCTTTTCCATTTCTTCATTTAAGTAACATTACTGTCACTTTAAATTTTGAGTCAAGAGACTATTTCCACAGAAAAAAACCCCACAGGCTGGAAACCAGGACTACTTCTGACCTCTGTCTTACTGTCCGTGAAAAATTTTGGGGCAGAAGTAAAGAACACGTGATCAAAAAAGATGTTTCCAGAAGGACACCTGGAAAAAGTGATTTACAAACATACATTGTAATTCTTGGTCACATTTTCATGGGAGGTCCTAGAGCTCTAAAGCTTACTTTAAAATAAGAAGTATTTTATAAAAATTATCCTAAAAGCATTTTATGGCATTCTTATTCCAATGTCCAACAGACATCTACATCCACATTGATTTGGGAAGAAGGGAGGCCAAAGTGGTGCCACATAGACTAGCTGAAACATGGAGGGCCAAACAGATTCTATGAACTGTTCCCCAGCCAGAACTGCAGCTGACAAAACTGTTTAAGACAAAATAAGTCTCATCGCTAGACTCTGAGACCAGTGATGCTGTGAATGTGTGCTGAGTAGCCATGGTGTATAGTAAAAAGTGGTGAATCAACTAATTTCATGTGATCAGTTATAAAAGTCTAAGGACAGAACTAAGTGTTCAAGTGGAAATAGTGCCAATCAATTTTAAAAGAAGAGAATGAAGAACTTGGCAAAATTAGGACACAGTAAAAACAATTATTCTGGCCTACCAACTGTCTTTTTCCATGAAGAAGGGCATTATCTTATTACATACTGCTATTTCTGCTGTGTTCCTGCATAAATTTTCCTCAAAAATACCAAGTATGTCAAGAGATCTGCATCTATCAGCAAGGACAGATCACATTCTGGCTTTATAAGTAATCTTCTAAGTTTAGGACAAATGGGCATAATCTGAGAAAATTGTCCAGAACATAGCTTGAAATCGAGACAATAGTGACTTGGATTTCAAGAGCTTTCATTAACATAGCACTACAGCATCCCAGGCCACTTTTTAAGGTACTTACCTAGCTAAACGCAGGCCAGGGCAAGGGCTTGCACAACACAATCTCTGTTGCAAAAAGTGCTCCTGCATGGCCATTTTGCAGTGAAGAGCCACTGCAGGTGTCTTTGCTCTCAACTACTCTCCTCTGAGCAAGCATGATCTTGGCCAGGAGTAGGATGGCACATCAGTGGCACCAAGAATATCCTAAATTCAAATATATTCTAGAGATACAGCAAAGGGAATGAAGGGAAGTCTCATAGGGATTTATTCTAGAAGGTCCCCACATCAGCTGAACTTGAGCACTACTTTAAAAGGTGGGTAATTTCACCACTTCAAAGCGCACAACTGAAGCACAAAACACTCACATGACAAGGACAGTACAAAACACATGAATGCCACACCTTGCATGACAGACATTGTATAACAAGAAACACCCCCACAGGAGCAATTACAGGTCTGCAGAGGAGAGAGACAGCAGCCTTCTGGAATCATGCAAGCCAATTAGGAAAAAAAAAAAAAAATCCATGTTACATAAGGCTACAACCATAACACATGAGGTGTGCTAAGATGTTAATGACATCTGGGGCAGACCAGGATGGCCTGAAACATACCAATCCCAGCTCATGGAATCTCTTAACACTGCTTTATCAAGACAAGATACAAATATGGGGATGGTTCAGGACAGGCCATAAAAGCTGCCACCCAGAAAGGCATATTTTATTTATCTGGAAGCAGAAATCAGGTTGGGATACAAGCATATTCCAGCCCATGTTAAGCTGTTCCATTCCCAGGGCAGAAGAATTAATTAGTTAAGTTCATGCAAACAGTCTAGGCCATGCATGTTTAACTTATATGACAGGTCAGTGTTAATTTTATTGAACCACATGAAAGTGCAGTTGTCCATATTGTACATCTGTATAAACAAAGATAGCGGATCACAAGTTATCCATGCATTGCAAAGTTTTGTTGGTAAACAACAGAAGAAATTTATATGAAATCCCAGAGCAGATCTATTTTTTCTCCTTCCTAATACTTTAACTTGAAAAAAGTAAAAAAAACTGTTTGCAAAAAAGTCTTCTAACACAAGGAATGCAAAATGTTGTTCTAGCATATGACACAAATTGATTTAGAATTTCACAGTTCAAGACCTTCAGAAGACAATCTATGCCCTACAGCAGGTATGTTATTCCTCCCTGAAGCTTTCCAGATGAGCTCCATATCTCATGCAAGAACAAAAAAGGAAGAGATTTTATACACAGTGTTACAATCCAGAAAAGACCATAAACAAATCAGCCCAAAAAATAAGTCCAACCTCTGAACAAATCTGATTGCCTTTTCAGATAACGTACATTGTGAGCTGCCTTTAAAATATTGAATACGCGTATCTGTGGGCCTTATGCAGAAAAGAAGTGCCACATCTTTAGAATGAAGGCATCTGCCAAAGCCTACATTTTCCTATATTCCTGGGACAGCTTTACAGAATACACTCAACTAAGTATTGAAGTTCAATAGTTTAATCCCAACAGCATGAGTAACTACCCTAATCTAAAAAGGATTGTTCAGAGAAACTTCTTGACTTCCCAAAGTTCTCATGTCTGACAGTAAGATTTATAAAACAGATTTAGACAGAACTGGCACTTGTTCAGTTCTGCTTATGTGGGGCAAGACCACAAACTGATCTCTTATTCTGCAAGGAGACAGAGCAATCACCCAAAGTGTCCAGGATAAAAACTTGCAGTAGAATTCCTTAAGCATATTCAGATACCAGAACACTGAATATTCATAGACACATACTGAGACACTTTCCAGGAAGAAACTGAATTGCTACTAACCCTCAAAATTTGAGCTAATGTGCAGACTTCACAGCAGGCAATCGAAAAAACAAACACAAAACAACAAACAAAAAAGTTTCCAAATAACACCAAATAAAAAACCCTACTGGAACAGGCACTATTCAGTCTAACTAAACAAACCACTTTCTTAACATATGTAAGAAACAGAAAATACAAGACAAGGGGCTCACATACCCACAGACTCTTAGAGCTCTAACTGTTAGATAAAAAGCTATATGTTCTTTGACATGTATCAGCATGAAAATCTATTTGACATACAGCTTGGTTATCTGCCAACATATCTCATGGGCTATCACTCCGTGGGTGCTGCCTGGCTAAGAGATAAACAGACACAAAGGTCCTCTCAGACCTCTGAACTGTCCTACACCTACAGGACTCGCAAAAAGAAGAGATGAGAGGTGTGAAAACAGTGTTATAAAACAAGTAACATAATGCTAAGTAACAATACATTTTCTGTCCAATAAGATTGTCTTTTACTCCATCAAATCACACTATGACAAATACACAACACTAAAAGTACCATCCTGCAGTTTATAAGCCTTTTTTGATAAAAGCAGAAAGCCTTTTTCTCTGATTCTAATTAGAAACACTGTAGAATATCACTATAAATGCATGTGTCAGGACATTTTTCATGCTACATTCTCATCAACACATGACCAAATCATAACCTATGTAATATCAGTCTAAAACCTGCTGAGCAATACACACCATTAAAATCAGAAGCATCTTCATTACAATGTTATGGAAGATTAATCAAGATAAAGGTTCTTCAAGCAAATTATGGAAGCCTAAGTACAACATTTCTCCTGTAGCTGTCCTTGTAACTGCACTAGAGACTTTGATAAGAACGAACTTTATCTGCATGTCACACACACCACAGTAAAATTTTGACTAAGCTGTGTTGCCTCTGTCACATGTTCTAGAAAGGCTTGCAGTGCTAAAAGCTTTGTTCCTGATTCTATTACCACGGGATGCAGAGGGAGAATAGGAAGAAAGCACATATGCGTGCACACTCAAAAAGAGTTACAGGTAAGGTAAAAGAACATGGTTCTAGTGTT
>VZTT01057611.1:11627-68197 GCA_013400855.1 Buphagus erythrorhynchus | reverse complement strand
TTCACTCCAGCGTAACAGAGCTGCTTTCCTGCCACTCTTCTCTGCCCTCCAGGCCTTTGAAGGGGAATAATACCCCATTTTAAATTCAGTCACTCAGTTCTGAGCTCCTCAAATTTAAGACAGTAAAGAGTTTAGTCAAACTCTATGATGTTAAAGACTTTATATAAAAGTTTATCTTATTACAAATTAAGGAAAAAAAACCCAAACGAGAAACTTTTTACAGGAACATTCATTCTGCATAGTAAAACTAAGCCATACACTTTAGCTTGCTCATACTGTCCAGGGACTAGGAAGTAACATACACAAGAAAGCATAAACCGCCTGAAATCTGTAAAACTACGCTTTTAAAAAACCCCAAACACTTCATATCAAAGAAAAATACTTTTAGAGTAAGAAGTGTAATTATTTAGCCCAACTACTTGAGTTTTGCTATTTGAGGCATTGTGCCTTGTGACGTTCTTAGTCAGCTGAGATATACTTCATCCATCTTAACTTTTAAAAGTCAGTACAAATTACTGACTTTACCAGAAAGATACACATTATTCCACCCTACTTTACATCGTTTGTTTCAGACAGAAGAATGAAGAAATATTACTTATCTTAACACTTATGCCTGTTTGCACATATGGAAATAGCTGAGTCATTTTTTAAGAACCTGCATGGAGGAAGTTAATGACCATAGTTACTGCAGAACACAAAACAAAGGTCAACAAGAAAACTATTCTCATTGGAAAGCGCTTGCCATTCAGCTGTGCAGCATGTGTAGTAGTCAGTTTCCAAGTCACAGTTATCACTAAAAAGATGAATTCTGAATAATCTGAAAATTCAGGACATAGTCACTGTAGTGGACAGAAGTTTAAACCCATAACTCCAAAACCTTCCATAAGTTGCCTTAATATTAACTTCTAAATTAATTTCTAAGTTCACAATGGCACCTTAGAAGGAACAACACCTTTAATACTCTTGCTTCAGTGCCAAACAGGATGCCACATCCCTTCCTCTCAAGGCTGAAATCCACCATGAAAGTTAGAAAATTTCTAGGAAAACAAAAACACTGGAGTGTTGTTTTTCTGTGTTAGTGCATGAGCACTTTTAATAGTCAATAATAGGATTCAAATAATTTCAGCCAATATGCTGTCTCATAGAATGGAAATAAACAAGAGTTTCACTTTGGAGGACCACCTTTAGCTTTCTAGCACCTTTTCCACATCAAGTAGAGTCGATTTTTTTTCCCCAAAAATTTCACGATCGTTCCCCATAGCTGCATGCAAAGTATACACATGCTTTCAAAGCAATTTGCAAACAATTCTGTGAAAAACAGCATCTGCATTTCAGTTACAGCTTAAGCAAGTGCATTAATTTTTACTTATAAATTAGAGCCATGTTTTGGCCTCTAAAAGACCAAGATGGTATGCCAGAAGACAAGAATGAACTTCTATCAAGTGACACTCAAACTAGTATACAAAATCTGAGTAAAATCAAATGAAGACAAGCTCATGGTTCTGAGACAGGCACTGTAAGGAACTCTTACCTTGCATCCTCACAGATTAGTACAGTATTATGAAAACAGGAAAAGCCACAAGCTTTGGTAGGACTTTTGTCAGGCTCCTAAGACACAGGACCTAAAAGTAATATGAGTTAACTTTTTAAGCTACAACATATCAATAGTTTCTATACACTTCTGAAAAAAGTTAAGTTACCAGAAAAAACAGCACCTACGAACTAATCCAAATTAGAGTCCTAAGACTTAATATGTCTCGTAATTACACCAAAAAATCCCACCAAAACAAAACAGGGCTTTCAGAATTTCAGTTTAAAAATGCTTTTGATTTTTTACTGAAATTGTAGTATATAAACTTGAACCAGAATAACTGTCAGAAGATGAAACAGAATTCTACATTAAGCAGTGTTTTAGCACTGTTAGGACAGTAACACAGCATTAGTTTTTATGATGTCCTTTTTAAGCAACTGCAGTGATGGGAACACTTTGCTCCAATACAGCCTGTGTTCTATCTCAAACCAAGACATGGGCAGTGGTATCTGGCATAAAGCATCTACAGACAGCAAGTGCAGTTTCCCATTTACAAGGCTGATGTGGGGAAGTAAAAAAAGAATTTAAAAAAATAATAAAATAAACTGTAATTACTGTAGAAGCATGCTAGAACTATCAACAAGCTACAGGATTATATCATGCCCTCCAGATGAAAAACAGAATTAATGACATGAGACACAACCTTCTCTACTGCTGCTTCTCTTCAGCAAATTATGTCACCTGAAGGAGACTCTCATTATTTCTGATTTAGCAGTAGCCTGGAATAATAAATGGAGCATATAGATTTGAATTCAGTTTCTTGGATAGGACATAAGCATAACACAGCTGAAACTGGAAAAAATATCTGGACACTGTGTCTCCTTATTTAGCTCTGCTCCACTAACCAACTGTCCAGCACTAAAGTGAACATAAGCAGGAACTTGGGTGTGTGCATAAGTAAACATTTTGTCACTGCTATGTACATTTCACATGGCTGAAACAAACCGTGAGAAGTCATTCAGCACTCATCAGATAACAGTTTAAGACCTTAGCAAGATAAGCAGAATACACACTCTAAAAAGAGAAAAAATAGAAAATGCTAACATATGTCAACATAAAAAAACAAGTAGTGAGAGCAGGTGACTTCTTAATAAAGGACTTTTACAGCCACAAGTGTTCTATTAAAGAATTTCTGGGAAGGTAATATATGCCAAAATACTTGTAATAATACTTCAAGAAATGAAAAACATTACCTTTTGCTTAGGGCTTTAAGCTAGGTCTTACAAGATCCAAGAGGCCTGTTCTTAGGCTGGACAGATTTCTGCACTCTGACAGGATTAAAGACTCTCATTTATTTTATAGTTAACTCAGATTAAAAAAAAAAAAACAAGCAACCACAACCAATCAAAAAAAACCCAATCAAATTTAAGTTCTAGTATTAGAGGCATGAACTATGATCATAGATGTATGATCAAGCAAAATGAAAAACCCATCTTTCTCTAAGTTAGACACTACAAACACAAACTCCAGTAAGTTTTGATAGCTCATAGTGACACCTTGTTATGAGAACTTGCATAAAGATAGAAATAATATACTAATTAGACAGAATAAATGTATTAATACTGGGCTTTTTTATTTATATGGATTTAGTCCACATTAGTACTTAAAACTTCACTCTGTGAATATTTACGCTTACAGTAGCAGCAAGACTGACATAGGCCTAAGATATCAACAGGCAGTCTAGGC
This sequence comes from Buphagus erythrorhynchus, assembly GCA_013400855.1. NCBI lineage: Eukaryota > Metazoa > Chordata > Aves > Passeriformes > Sturnidae > Buphagus > Buphagus erythrorhynchus. Next base: position 64,920 of record VZTT01057611.1, on the reverse strand, counting down.
AAAAAGATCCTTCCCAAATGCAAGAAGGCTACAGAACTTTACATGGGCCAAACTGGTTTATGACAACTAACAGGTATATCTGCCTCTGAAACAATTCACTAAGAATATGACCAATTGCCTGGGGACCCTTGAATACCACTGATCATAAACTGCTGCAGGCAGTTTTTAAATTCGCAGATGGGGGATTAGAAAAAACACCTTAAATATAAATAGCTTCCTGAGGTTTTTTGCTCACTTCCGTTGATTTCTTTTGTGATATCCATCTCTTCCACCATCAAAGTAACTTTATTGTAATTGAAAATACAGTTAATCATTATTTGTACTTCGAATTTATTTCCCGGTTTCAGCCATGATATGCTTACATCTTATCTGAAAAACTGAATCCAACTCTATTGTTCCATTTAAGATTTTGGATTACTGCTAAATCAAAAATAATCCAGAGGGAATTTAAAATAAATTTAGCCACTCTTAAGCAAACGTATTCCTAAGTGCTCTGTAGCAGTTCAGCTTAAATCAACCAAATTAAGCTGATGCAACTTTTAAAAATATTCAGTGCTGTGCCCAAGAGGCTCAGCATTTCCCCAAGGAAGAACAGGTGTACAACCCTAATCCTAATTTGCATCAGTAATCACAGACAACAACACTGCAAAGTTTAGTGCAAAGCTTACTGCATGGCACAGGATCCTAGTAAGATTCAACCTGAGGAAATCTCTACATATAAAGTAAAAAAACCAGAAGACTACAGAACAGAGCAGAAAGAGATGGACTCTAAAGGCCAGGAGGAAAGCCAGGAACAGGAAGACATTGCAATGTATGACTGCAAAGCTCAGACTTCAGAACCCTCACAGGTCTACTAATATCAGCAACTTCATTTTTGTATACAAACTTTAACAAGAATAAGTGAGATGTCCTTGAAATTTATACACAACAGTTGAAAGTTAACCTCTATCAACTGGGAAGGGTAAGTGAGACCTGATTTTTTGTTCAGGTATCTTCAAATGAATGGGACATTCTCCCATTCTAGAGTAACATATTGGAGAAACTATTTTTTCTGAATAAGTAACTAAATATTGAACACGTGTTTTTTTGCTATAAAATTCTCTTGTCAGAATGAATGCAATGAAGCTCTCCTGATTAATGATGCTTATTATTTTCTGAGGATCTAGACCCAAACACTGTTTTATTAAGAACCATTCTATTTGCAATGATCACCTCAACAGCCTCATACTCTGAAAAACTGTTTCTTCATCTGTACAACAGACTATACTCCAATATTTTTAAATGCCATCAGAGTGCAAGCAGGACCCACTGACACACAGTAAAGCAGGAAGTTTTACTCAGCAGCTACAAGCATGACCTCAAGGCACAGCAGTCCCCTTATTTTACAAATACTGTGTATGTGTTAGCTAGAGGGTAAGTACCATGTTCCCCTAAAGCTGAATCACTTTTACTATATATTTTGGTCCTATTAAAATTCCTATCAACAGCCACACAGACTTTCAAAACCAATTATATTGTTAAGAAGTACTTCATTCTCTGTATCACTCATATCCCCACAAGATCTGTTCCGAGAAAGAGAAACAGTGATATGATAAGCGTTAGTGTTAATTTAAGCAAGCATCCTCATAGAGGAGACACTTGTGGTTATTAACATTCTGAAGCCTCACTAGAACAGCTGGGTTTTAGGATAGATAAGAAATGTCCAGAATAGACTTTCTGTGTGAAAGATAAGACAGAGCTATCTGTGTTACATAAAACTTTCCTATTAGCAGCTCTTAAGGTCTTCAGCATCTGCTGGGACAGTGGTGCCTGGATGCCTGACATTCTTAGTGTGCACAGCATCTTTGGGGACAGTGGTGTCCATGGTACAAACAATTCTCCCAGCAGGGAGAGATCTCTGAAGACAGTGGACCTAGTGTTACATTAATCTTCGCAGCATCTGTCCGGACTAGCGCAATACCATAGCCATACCAAATAATATGTCACAGCATCTGTACTGTCCACTCGCCACAAACAGTATCAAATAACATCACAGGCCAACAGCCCACGAAAATTAGGAAAAAAAATCCAAATAGAAGACACATGCAATTTTATTACAAATATCTGTATCTTTAAAGTCCACTTCTCTTCCAGCAGACTTAAGTAATGAGCCACTTCTTCAAAAACCTTCTACATTTTTTGCTCCTTATAAAAGGCTATTCATCTTGTAAATCCATCACTGGTTTCAACACTTATTTTGTTAATCCTTTAAAATCAATACACTACTTTTCAGTCTTCATACCTTTAATATGCTATACTTATACACTGTAAATAAAGAACTACAGTATTTTTAGAATTAAAAATATCTAAGGATTAAGTCTCTTATTCAGCTCTTCTGGAGAGAGGGAGGTATGTGTGTAAAATGAGTTTTTTGCATTGAAAAGGAAATATTCAGTTTTTCACTATACTGTATCTCTGATATAACACTTCTGACGTCTACTTGACACATTAAGTTCTGAATTAATTTCTGGCTTACAACATTACAACTACAACACACTTTTACAATGCAGAAAAGTAGATGCTTATCAACATGCTAAATATCTAAAATATTTAAGCCGTGCTTATCACGGCTAAATATCTAAAATTCAGGGGTAGAGGCATTCTATATTGAGATTACCAACCTGTGACTTAAAAAAAAATATTTGTCTTTGTTCTCTTCAAGTTGTCAGTTCCCCATTGTATAAGTTCACTTCAAGGACAGCACAGAAATCTACCTCGTTAGGGTCCTATATCAGCTTACTATTGTCATTTCCTTAGATTTTCAACTAAAGTTTCTCCCAATCACCACTTGATTTGTCCAATACCCTCTAAGACCGACATACTACACAGGGTACACTGCAATATTTTTCTGAAGGACAGAGGCAAGTATATGTTTTTCAGCAGAATGTGATAATCCATGTCTGATTTTGAACAAACAGCCTAAAAGCAAAGAAATATGGACCTTTCTAGTTAATTGACCTTTCTAGTTAATTAAGCTCTAGATTACTTATGTTAGGGCAAAATAAGGAATAAAAGTTACTGGTTTCAGAGCGAGAAAGTATTTAAGGCTAGAGAGCCTCAAAAAACCTGCCTTGTCAAATAATACACCTAAGCAACTACATTAAATATAATGAAAAAAAACAAATTGATTTTAGACAAACCATTTAATAAATGTGGTTTAAAGTGAAGCCTGCCAAAACTCCTGTAAGGTCTGCTGTCTCAGATGAAGTACCATGCACCTGCTCAGCTTATGCCAATACCTCCATGGAACCACTCACTTGTATAATTAACTGTGCACAAATTAATAGCTGTAAAGTGGTTCGAGGACAGATGTTGCATTTTCTAAGGTGGTCTAATGAAACAAAATAAAATGTTTAGAAATGGACTAAACTGAACAACAGCTATTCTACATTGTATCCTAGTTTTATTACCCTGCCAGAAGATTATGCATTAATTACTTTTCACAAGAATTTGAAGCTAAATTTACGTCAGAAACCACAAAACATTCAAAGAAATGCAACCTGTCACTAAGTCAAGAAGTTTAGTTCAGCAGCACTTCAGGAAGTTTAAGAGCGGCTTCAACAGAGCACACGTGCAACATGGAAAAAAAACACAAAATACCTTTACAACACCCTTAAGAGCCTTACAATAATACGTTATCTTCCTGAGCTGAAATCCCACATTTTGAAGTCCCCTCCTGAGAAGCTAGGTATGTGATACTGCTCTAAGGGGTACGTACACATTGCCCACACCAAAACCATAGAATTTTACTTGCAAACTAGGTATGTTCCGCAAATTACACATTGGCAAGAGAAAACAAAACAGCAGGTGCCCTCCCTAGCTAGAGGGGCCTCAAACTCTAGAAATGACAGAGACCACAAGCACGGGATTGCTCTTCCCAGTCTCTATCCAGTTGACACGTGTAGGTCTTGCGCGAAAGAGGTTCTCCAAGTGGGTATCTGAGGTATGCTACGCTTTTAAACCACCTATGCCGCCCCCAACTTACCTTCTCAGCCGTATATGCAAAAGCTTGCACTGCTGGCAGCTCCTCCTCCAAAGGCGGCTGAAGTCTTTTTTGGAGCCTCAGGGCTCTTAGGTTTGGGCTCTGCAGTTCCTTATGGGCAGACACTCCCACCAGTGAGGTAGCAGCACGCAGAAGCAGCTAGAAAGTTTGCCACAATCTCTACCTTCCCCTGCAATTCGCTCCTCTCCCAGCCTCAGCCTCTTCTCCTTCCTGGAGAAAGGGACAGGCTTTAAGGGCGTCGGCGGAGGCGACACTTCTCGCAGAGGTTTCCTGCCTCAGCAGTGCCGCAGCTGGAAGGGCTCTCCCGCTGGAGGGCGGCTCCGGGCCGGGGGGCGCCGGGGGCAGCGCTCGTTCGGGGCTGCGGCCGCCGCCGTGTTTGCCGCGAGCCTCATGCTCGCCGCCGTGCTCCCTGACATCATTCATTCTGCTACGCGCACGCCCGCCCACTCCATTTCCAAGCAGTGACTCACCCCGGCGCCGCCGCCGCCGCTGTCCGGGGCAGGGCCTGCCGGACCGGCCGGACCTCTCGGAGCCCCCGCCCGCCGCGCAAGGTGCCGGCCCCGCCCGCGCGNGGGCGCGTGACCCCCCCGAGCCGTGCCCGCCTGCTCCTTCGCTCGCCAGCCCCGCACGGCCCTCCCGCGGGACGGCTCAACGCCGCTGCCGCCGGGCCAGCGCCACGCAGCCCGCAGAAGGGGGCGCCGACATCTGCCCTGCCCCTGGAGCGCCTGCTACGGGAAGAGCACCGCCAGCGCCCGCAGCCAGCGCGGGGGCAGGTGCCGGGGCCGCCCCCGTAGCCAGGCCACAACCGAGCGCCGCCGCCCTCCGCAGTCACGGGCTGCCCGGTTTTGCCGGGGGATTTGATTTCCCCAACTCTGCTCACATGATGGATGACTGTCACTGAAACCCCCGGCTTCTCAAGTGTTTCACCCCCGCCTCTGGACTTGGCTTTCCTTGGGGTTTGGTTTTTTTGGGGCTTTTTTTTTTTTTTTTGCGGCGAGTGGAGGGGTATTCCCCCCCACCTTTTACTTTCAAAAGCGTTCCCCCATCATGACGTAGCAGCCAGATATTATTGGGAGTTTTCCAGAGTAAGTAACACGTGAATGGCGGGGGAGGCAGGGAGGGGGAAGGTGTCAGCTCATCTTCACCGAAACTCACTCTGGCCGATACACACCTGTCCTGCCTGCCTGAGTCACCCGGCTGCAGCGCCGAGCGGGCACATGACAGAGCGGCGGCCCGGCACACAACCCTGGCTTCGAGGAAGGCACCTGACCCTCTGTTCGTCGCACCGCTGGAAAGCCCCCTTACGCCAGCTATTGGCTATTCTGCTTGGGTTGCTCACACTTTTGTTTTTTTCCACAAAAGCTTGGGGGAAGAGAGAATCTGCTTTATTCCAGCACAGAGTGGAAAAATTTTCCATGCTCGCAGATTTCTGTGGGACAGGAAAACTACCCTGGTCCAGACAGCCAGGGCACTGCTACAGACAGAATGCCAGGATTTCCAAGTTTTATCTCCTGCAGGCTTAATGCAAACAGTCTCTAATAACCAGATAAACAATTCAGCAAGGCTACTGCTGTTCCTGTTGCTAGGTGAATGCACACCTGTAGCGCTGAACCAAAGACGTCTGCTGGAACCTCACAGCTCTCTTTACTGCCACTGCAATCTCCCCCCCACCCCCTTCCAGTTCTCCTAAGTGGGTAGTGCCTTCTTTAAAATAAAATCTGAAGAAAAAAAAAAAGGTACCATGTACAGGGCATTTGTTTTTAACTGATTACAAAGATATCTAAATATGCCTTATTGCGTACACAATCACATGCCTTTGCAGAATCGTATCTTACTTCAAGCTATTATAGAAAGAGGATAATAACTGACAGAATAACAGATCAAGAGTATAAATAGCAATGCAAGTGAAAAAATAAGTACCTACAGGCAAACACACATATAGGTATAGCAAAGGCTAAATAGAGGTCTCCCCTAGTTTTCCTTAATAAAAAAAGAGCCACTGAAGAAAGGTTAAAAGCAAAGTCCGGAAACTTTACTGGCATTTTTCCAAATTATTTAGATAGACCAGTAAGCTGAAACACTGGCATTACTGTTAAATAATATTCTCTGAAGCACTGCATTTGAGTAAGTAAAAAAATAGCAGTACATTTTCTTACTCTGTTCAAGGCTACACTTCACACCCAACCCCACAAGCCCATCCATGCAGATGAGAGGTTGAAGTGTAGTGCTCAGAGGTGGAACTGTGAGGAGCAGCTTGCAGGAGAGGGTCTTTAACTAATCTGGCAAGAACTGTTTACAAGTCCTACATAACAACAAGCCTTGAAAAGCAAGCAGCAAATTTGTGAAGTCACAAAACTTGCCAGAGAAAATAGCAGCACATCCCTTGATCTTTAACTTAAACGAAATTAACTTCAAAAGATTTTCAGACAGGAGTTATGTGAGAGATAACATGACTTACAAAATGACAACTTATTTTGAGGAAAATGAAACCTTGCACTCACAGACAGAAATCTATGGGGAGACTCACATACAAGTCACATCCCCCTTCACCTCCCAGGGAGGCAGATGAGAGGGAGAGAGTACAGAAACAGAGTTTTGAGGGGGAAAAAAAAAAATTACTGTTCCTTTCACTTGGAACAAACCCAGCATCTTTTTCATTACTGTTTACTTTTTTCCCCTTTCATGAGATCAGCAGGGATATTATTGGAAACAGTAATTCTATAAAAGAGCACAGCCAGCTTGTGCATTAAAATTCTGACTATTTCCAAAGAGACACTTAGGCAGTTTTCAGAAGCAGCCACCACCAGAATCCTGCTTAGTTCTACCATGGGAGAACTGAAACTGCAAGATTGGGTTTGTGGTGGGGGAAACCAAGAACCATACAGAAATTTCTAGGTAAAGCTAACTTTACAGTTTATAGACAAAATAAACAGTACTACTTACTACCAAAAAAAAAAAAAAAAAAAATAAAAAAAAAAAAAAGCTTTTTTTTGTGTAGCCCAGCTATAGCAGAATTCTATGCAGAAACTTGATAGGCAAAAACTATATAGTTGTGCTCAGCCTAAGTGGTTTCAGAACTAATTAACTGTATAAGTACACATGTTCTAAGGAGCTCACACATATTTGTAGCCTTTATTGCAGCAGTGTTAAGGGCAGATGAAAACTTACATATTTTATATTGAAGTGTGCCTTACACTCCCGTAATTATAGTCACTTATAATTCTTCCTTGCCTTTTTTTTCAAGTAGCATATAAATCAGGGTAATCCTGCAAACTACTTCTATTCAGGTCTAACATTATATTCTGTACCCTGGTTCTCATGGCAGCCTTATTACATCTGTGAAGGTCCTAGTTGACACTTCTACCTTCAAACAGATGGAGCAACTCCAGAATGATTTATTATTCCTATGCAATTATGAAAGAGTAAAACACACTAAAGCCCAAAGTAAGTAGATCATACCATGAAGAGATTCTTCATCAGTATACACCTGCTAAATCCTTAAACACCCCCTAACAAAAATAAGTTCCAGAGTTTTTGAATTAGATGCATTTCAGCAATTACATGAATTCTGAGTCTCCAGATTATTATTTTTGATCCATTCACTAGTTCTTCTTCATCATCAAGGACTTTTTTTAGAACAAGGAGAAAACTTACCTTGTAAGTTCACCATTAATGTCATTATTTTTTGGCAACTGAACAAGTGGATGAAAAGATAAGCCACAACAGAAATCATAAGACAAGTTTTTCCATCACTCCTACATAAGCACCAGTTCCAAAACACACAGTCCTGCCCTACTACTGGAGAGGCTGGGGCCTTAAGAAACACGCTTATACAGCATCATCGCAGCTGGATCAAGCTGCTTAACAGGTAGGCTACTACTTACTACAAAGCACTAAGCTGCCAAGCCAAGCTCTGCCATACTGAGCACGCAAACGTCGCTTCAGCGCTACCACCTTGCACGAAGAACCCGCGAGCAAAGAAACCCCAGTGGCGCTCACTCAACTCAGTGGAGCCCGCCCCAGTCCCTACGAAGGAAAACCCGGGGAAAGCGCTCCCCGCCGGCTGCCCGGGGTTACCTGCGGCCTCCTGCGCTAGCCCGGCCCCGCTGCCCGACTGCCGAGGCACGGCTGCCGCCCGCCCTTCCCGAGCTTTCAAAGGAGGCGGGAAGCGGCGCCAGGCCAATGGCAGCGGGAGCCCGCCCGCCCCGCAGGTGCGCGGCCGGGCTGGGGACGGAGCGGCCGCCGCCGCCTCCAACTCCGCTCACAGCGGTGTCCAGCTTGGAGGCATTTCTGGAGACAGCAGATGCTTCCTCCAGCCACTGTCTTTCGACTCCCCGAGACTTACAAACCCGTGATTGCTGTCTCCCCTTTGCCTAACCTTGGTGCTTTAACAGTTTACATTCCTCAAAAATTGCTATTTAGCTGTTTTCATAACCAACAGCTAGGCAGAGATATTAAGTCTTTTAAACTATTTTTTCAAGGGCGTATGTGTTATTGAGAACGTCCCTGGATAGTTTCAGGGGAAAAAAAATGAAGCTTTGTGGAATTATACTCTTTGCTAAAACTCACAAGGAAAAAAAACCCAGATTTAGACTACAGATTTTTTTTTTTTAACAAAGCACTAAGTTAAAATAAACTTTTTACTTTTCCCTCGCTATTTCACTTTCATAAGCAGAAAAGGTTGTACCACAAAGTTATCCTATTTTTTTCCTTTAGATATATTGTGGGATCATAGAACCATAAAATCATAGAATGTTTTTGGGTTGGAAGGGGACCTTGAAGATCAAGGTCCAACACCCCTGCTGTGGGCAGGGACACCTTCCACTAGACCAGGTTGCTCAAAGCCCCATCCATGGATGGGGCATCCACAACTTCCCTGGGCAACCTGTTCCAGTGCTTTACCACCCTCACAGGGAAGAATTTTTTTCCTAATATAATTAGAAATGGGACAGAGCAGGGGAGAGGGGGGGAAGTGGGAGTGTCTGTTTTCTTGTTTGATTTTGGTAATTCTTTGAGTATTCAAATGATATGAAATCAGACATGCTTTAGAAGCTGTGAAATAAGAGATCTTGGTTCAGTTTCTTTCAACCAGTTTCCTTAAAAACTGAAGCCAAAAATTGATTTTCTGTCTAAAAATATGTGCATCCAAAATCATTGTCACCAGCTTCAGAGAGCTTTCTGTGCACAACAGTGGCATTTCAAGAAATGCTTTTCTTGTATGAAGCAAGGCTTTGGCAGAAATAGGAAGAGTGCAGGTACTTACTTGACAGAGGCTGTAGGGGGGAAATGGGAGATCAGGGAACAATGAAAAAAAGATCTAATTTATCATCTCTATATGCATGCAAAGTGATTCTAGGAAACTAGATGCAGATGACACCAAGTTGAGTGATGCTGCTGACACACCTGAAGGACAGGATACCAACCAGAGGGACCTAGACAGGCTCCAAAAATGGGCCCATAGGAATCTCTTGAGGTTTAACAAGGCCAACAGCAAGATGCTGCACCTGGGTAAAGGCAACCCTGGTACCAACACAGGCTGGGGATGAACAGACTGAGAGCAGCCCTGTTGAGAAGAACTTGGGGGTGCTAGTGAGTGAGAGTCTGGATGTGACCCAGCCATGTGCAGTCACAGCCCAGAAAGCCAAACCTGTCCTGGGCTGCATCCAAAGCAGCGTGGGCAGCAGGGTGAGGGAGGGGATTCTGTCCCTCTCTCTGCTCTACGCTGGTGAGACCCCACCTGCAGGGCTGCATCCAGCTCTAGAGTTCTCAGCACAGGAAGGACATGGACCTGTTGAAGCAAGTCCAGAGAAGGCCACAAAGCCATCAGAGAAATGGAGCACATCTCCAGTGAGGAAAGGCTGAGAGAGCTGGGATTCTTCAGCCTGGAAAAGAGAAGGCTTCAGAGTGACCTAACTGTTGCCTTCCAGTACCTGAAGGAAACTTATAGAAAAGATGAGGCAAGATTATTCGTAAGTGCATGTAGTGAAAGGACGAGAGTGAATGGGTTTAAATTGAAACAGAGTACATTTAGTTCAGATATTAGGAAAAAAACCTTTACTGTGAGGGTGATTAGGCACTGGAACAGTTTGCCCAGGGAAGTTGTAGATGCCCCATCCCTGGAGGTGTTCAAGGGCAGGTTGGATGGGGCTCTGAGCAACCTGGTCTAATTGAAAGTGTCCCTGCACACAGGAATCTTCAAGATCCCCTTCCAAGCCAAACCATTCTATGATTCTATGCAGCTGCATCAAGCAGAAGTATGGGAAATATTCTCAGTCTCCTTCGGAAAAGAGGCAACACTTTTGGAAACAACTAGAAGATCAGAAGAATGATGCTAGGCAGCTAAAAAGGCTTATTAAAGCTTTTCTGTAATATCATAAGGATTTCTGGATATGATATTAAATGCATGAAAAATAAGACAAGACTGCTGTGCTGTAACAATTGTCACAAAGTCAACTGACAGGTGAATTAGCCCATTTTCTTTGCTATTCAGCCTTATGTACTGTATCGTCTCTTCATGCTCCTGAGTAGCTTTCTTCTCTAACTCCTCTGATCCCATGTTTCCCATGTAATTTTCTTTTAATTTCTCACCCTTGGGATTTTTTTTGCAGCAGGCCCATATTCTGAAACAGAATAGTTGGGCTAAACCTCTGACTACTAGACAACATCCTCTTCAATAAAAAGTTTATAGGACTTTTCCCCAGTAATGCAAAACAGAAACCCATAAATTTTAATATAAGCTGAACAGTAGCTGAACAGATCAACAGATGATATTTATTTGTCTCTCTGTGTGTGCTTTTTCTATGACGGAGAATTTTATCTAATTCAGCTGGAAAAGGAGAAAAAAATAGAGGGAAAAGGAAGTAAGACTGGAACATGAATGAGCAATACAAAACTGCTAAGACTTACTCCTCCCCATTGACTCTTAGGAGCAATATAATTTTTGTATCATTATCTTACATTTGAGGATTCTATTAGTATGAGGACTTTTTTTTTTAGCAAAAATTATTTTTAAACCTAAGCAGCTGACACAATTGCATGAGGGACAGGTGGCCTACTTTAAAAAATAGTGACTGCTGTTACCATCTGAATGTAAATTCAGTATGAAACACATGGAAAGCTCTAATGTACTAGGGTAACCTCTTGTCTAATCTTCTGTCCTGGCTCTGATAGCATGCAATGCAAGAAGCTTCAAGAGAGGCATAGGGGCAATATCAGTAAAAGCTGGGAAAAGGAGAGAAAGGGGTAAAGCATCCTTTTGTTCTAGCTGCTTATCTACTTACCCTTCCAAAGGAGAAGTATAGAATCATTAAAGTTGGAAAAGACCTCTAAGATCATCAAATCCAACTGTCCACCTAGCACCACTACCATGTTCACCATTAAACCATGTCCTCAAGGACCACACCCATACATTTTTGCAACACTTCCAGGGATTGTGCCTCCACCACTCTCCTGGGAAGTCTATTCCAATAGTTTACAACCCTTTCCATGAAATTCTTTTTTTGAATATCTAAGCTAAACCTCCTCTGGTGCAACTTGAGGACATTTCATTTTGTTTCCTTTCTGCCTAGCATAACAGGAGATGCATTTTTTCCTTTTAAATAAAAAGGCCAGGAACCAACAAGTAAATTTCAATGAAGTTATGCACTTAACACCAAAAAGTTGCTGCTTTTGGTGCATTTTTGTTGTGCGTAAGTTGTGATGCTCCTCAATTATATAAGACCTTAATAAAATCCCATGCCTATTTCTCTAAGGCTTTAAAAAGTTTAAGGAAAAATACCAGAAGATGTACAAAATAGTGTCAAAAGAAATTTTGCTATTATTTTGTGCAAGACTGTAGAAAAAAGTCTGACTGTGAAATAATGGCTAAAGACATTCTGACAGATATCCTTCAAGTACGTGAATGAGTCATGAACCTCAAAGATAAAGAAGCAAAAGACAAAACTGACTCATAAATCAATTCTGAATTTCAAATATGACATGCTTCTTTGATACGCTGTGTATTAGCAGGGCTTTAACATGTCTTCTTTTTCACAGGACCCAAAAGATAAATGAGTTTGGTAAAAAGACACATGTAGACTTTTGTTCCACTGTATGTAAAATGTATTCAGAAGTCATTTGATGCTTATTCTTACTTGGAAACAAAATGCCCTAGTGTCACTTATTAAAGTCATGGCCAAGAGGTTTAGTGCAAAGGCTGTGGTCAAGAAAATGTTTAATGGCTGATTTTTTAGACTGAAAAGCATAAGTCCTTCTGCCAGTTTCTATGTATCATCACACAGATGTGATTAGATGGCTTCTGACAGCATGAAGCCAAGGGGTCTAGGTATTGTTATGTCCTGCTAAATGTACATTTACTGTCAAAAAAACATGTTCTAAAGTGTCTTTTCCTTTGATCCATGTTTTTAAATTGATTTGGAGGAGGATGGAGAGTGAGTTATAATCCAGGGAGAAGGGTTCTTCCTATCTGATAAGGAAAAGGATGAAGCATCTTCTCAAGTGTCTAGCTTGAGAAGAGGGGCAGATCTCAGAACAGATGAGGCAGATAGTTTTCCATGAAATATCTCAATGAACACACAATAGAACAGTCTTGATTTTAGGTGCTACAAGTTTATACAAAGGCAGACCTCTGAGATGTCTTCATTGTTAAGAGTCTAGATTCTCGTTCTGCTCTTATAAATAAATCACAAGGAGTTGTAAATATAGATGTGTCCAAGTTTGCACACACTAGGAAAGGCAATAGAAAACAAGATGGAAATGGAAGTATATTCAGCAATCTGATGTTGATGGGAATCTTGTATCTAGTATGAATATAATTGATACTGATCAATTATGCAACAAGCTGATTTAGCATTGTCCCAGTGGAGGGATAGGCATAAAAAGTATGAAAGCATTAAAAATCCACAGTGCAACAGGCTTTGAAGAAGGAACTATACTGAAACCAGAAATATGAGGATCCTTAGCTTCCTTTCAGGGTATGAAGAAAAGCAAAGCATGTATTATACTCTGACTGGAGAGTAGTACTTCCTTCTGATCAAATAACAATGAGAAAATGGTGGCAGCCACTGCCCTGACAATAACATCCCTAGTAAGTTACTGACCAAACATAATTAATGAAAAGAAGAAGCTTTTTAACATGTTTGCCTGAACCAAAAGCAGCCTTTGTCAATCACTTCATGGAAATTACTCCAGGCAAGCATTTTTCCAGCCCATCTGGAAAACCTGCAGTACCTGTAGTCTCTTCTAAGGCAAAAAACCTCAACAAACCAAAATCAAGGAAAAAACCCTCTGCAAATATCCAGTATGCACCCTCACTCAAGTATCTTATTTCTACTCTGCATGATACTTGTATTTTCTAAATATTATTTTATAACTTTGTTAATTTCTTCACAAAAATGTTGGGGGAATGGCTAATGAGAATACCAGAAAAATATTGCAACAGAGAAATACGCCACAGTAGGCAGTCATGGCTAAACATAGTACTGTGGTCACTGGGACCACAGTTAGTTTTAGGACCTCTATCATTCTGCTGGTGCCTGGGACACATGTTGGCTGGGAATGGCACAATCCACAGCACTGGAAAAGTATTTTCACATCACCCAAGAGTTGTAAGTGGAGTCTATGTAATGATTCCTGACAATTTCATGCTGAAGTGATTATACAAGTTGATTAAACATTGTACTTAGAGGTACTGAGATTTTTTTTTTCATTCTCTTTTTAAAACCTATTGCTACTTAATTTGAAATGGCTTACTTTACATCTTAAGGAGTTGTTATTTTGCTGTCATATAGAGACAAGTAGAAAGACATACTAGGAACAGTCCCTTATATATATGTTTGTGTTTGTGATTCTGACTCCTGTTGCAGACAGAAAGAGAGGGAAAACAGATTTTTAGATTGGGCATGGGATACCTCCAGCAGCAAAAAATATGAAATCTGGGATGTAAGGTGGAATAGAAGGGTCTTATATTCCTTATATCTGTGGAATCATCTGGGGATTAATAGCCTTTGAACCAGAGATCTCTTGGCTAAGAGATAATGATCTAACTTACACTGGGCATCCTAGGGACAGAAGAACTAGAGCCCACCAGTGGCCAGTGTCAACCACTTCCATTCCACTCTTTTCCTACTAACAGGTTTATGGCCATGCAGTCCTTTATGCAGACATCAGCTCCTGGGATAATTTTTGTTTCCTGCATATTTGTCTTAAAACAGTTGCATTATTTACTGGTCATTTGTACAATTACATTTTATGTCTTATAAAGGATTTGTGACAATAACTTCCTCAGACTGCGAAGATTTTATGCCACTCTGTCCTTTAAAAAATGCGAGACGGGCTAGGGCACAAATGGGATGAGTGCAAATACTGCTGACTGTGACTGCCCAACTAAGCTTAACAGAAATACATTTGTTCTACTTCACTAGATTTTCCTTGAGACTATCAGAGTTACATCTCATTTTGTGTCCTTTTGACCTCCTGCTCAGAGTTGAATCAACACTCAGTTCAGACCAGACTGCCCAGAGCTTTGTCCATGTGGATCTTGAAAACCTCTGGGACCTCACTGGGAAACCTTTCCTCTTCTGGGAAACCTGCTCCAATACATTTTCTTTGTATCTTGCTGGAACTCCCTTTCTCAATTTCTGATTGATATTTCTTATTCTCTTTTCTCGTCCCTCTGTAGAGCCTGGCATCAGACTTTTTGGTTGGTAACTTTCTCCTGAGCATTGGACTATGGTAGTAGAATTGGCTAAGATGGACCAAGACTTAGCCCAGGTTCCCTATACAGAGGGCATAAATCCAAGACCCTGGGAGGCAGGCTGTTAAAAAGCAAGGCCTTAGACATGAGGTCAGGCCTCTGCCCTGCAGATGCAGAGGTTTTAGCCTAAAGCCATGGGACTTGTGGGGACATGTAAGGGCATGCCCAGAGATGTTCCTAGTTCTTGTTTGTGACTGGACCTTTGCCCTCAGGTATCCCTATGTACTGTTAACCCGACATCTCCCCCTGGTCTTTGGATGCTGCCCCTCGGACCGTATGGTCATGGATGGATTAAAGGATTTCTCAGGCACACCATCATACCCATCCCATTTATTATTATATAGCCATGCTCTGAACCAGTCAAGCTGGTGAGGTTGTCACTAAGGGAAACCCCTCCTGTGGCAACACTGGAAGGCCACTCTAGGCCTTCACTAGGGCTTCTCTTCTGACAAACTTATTGTCTACTTTAAGTGAATGTCAGCTAAATCTGTGAAGTGTTTAGGGAGGTACTGGATAAAAAAACTATGCAAATCCATGAAGTTCTGCAGGTCACTGATAATATTCTTGAAATCCTACAAACTTTCTGTATCATAAAACATTCAGAAATATGTTTGTGGACTTAAAATTTTAGGAGAAATCCAACATTTTAAAGAGAAATACAGAATCATATTTTATTTGAGTCCTTAGCAACCAAGTAGGTGGTGGGTCATAATCGCCAGCTCTTTGTTGACCTAGGAGGGAGTTTCCAAAATAAAATGGAAGAAAGCCCCATATCTCTCTATCTGTATTTTGGGATAATGTGAAAAAGGTTGAGAACAATTTCTCTTCTGCAGGATTTAAAATTACTACTTAAATTTTCTTAAGAATAGAAGCTGTAGTATGAGAATAATAGTTACAAATATTTCATTTTCACACTGACTATTCAGTTATAAAAAACTTTAATTCTTACTGATGATAGACTCCAAGGCAGTCATTAATGCGCAAGCTCAAAGTCTTGAGGGATATACATTGTGACTGCTTCTCCTCTGCCTAAATTTACTATAATTTTCCCTGTTCATTATTATTTCATCATCCTCCTCTGCTATTCCTTCCCTGCGCTCTGCAGATTTTTGAATGGCTGAGGTGCTTTGGGTATATTCTCCCTTTCATTCAAGGTTTGTATGACCTGCCTTCTTTTCTCAATACAACTCTCAAAGTGACAAAAAGTTAAGATTTCGTTGAATAACTTAAACACTTAACTCAGTAAGAAAATGAAGATACGTTTATTTTTTACATATTGTAAGGGTGTCTTCTTTAAGTGTTAACCTAAGTTTCACATAATTTTAATGTTTTCAATCTTTCTTTAAATATTGATATGTAATGGATATTCAGTTGATTTTTCTAATACTTTTTTATTAGCAATAAAATATTCAGTTTTTTTATCTATAGGCATCCAGGCTTTTGTAGAAAGGAAAGTATGTATGATTTTCCCAGTTACTAGATAAAAATGGGATTGTACAGTATTTAATTCTCCAACATTCAGCTGCATATCAGAAAGAGGATGAGGTTTTCTGACTTCAGCTTATTCATCCATATACCACAAGCAAACATCACACTATTTTTTATCAGTGGGAAATATAGTGCATATAAAATAAATACATTTTGGAAATTTGAAATAAGCTCAGAATGAAAACATACTGGGATAAGGGGAGTGTCTGTGTGTGTGCTTGCACAGATGTGAGACAGATCATGCCTCTGGTATTTGAAGTACGAGAAGAAACTTCAGAATCACAAAGTGCTGGAGTAATCCTTTTAACATTACTATATTATATTTTTCCAAGAATATTACAGAGAGTAAGAAGGCCACATAAGCCCACAGTGTTATGCTAAACTTTGTTAGCCTGCCAAAAAAATAAAACCCCAAACTTCACAGAAGATAGGGAACACTGCAAATCTAGTATTTGTCTTAGGATTTTTAAATATAAGACTGGAATTCTATTTCTAGGTCTGCTTTGCAATGCCTGGCAAGTTGCTTATAATTATAGTTAATATATATTTTCACTGGTTTTTGACAGCCCAGTTACCAGGGACCTGTGACCAGCCTCCTCTATTAAAGATTTTGATAGGTTGTGACTGTATCTTGAAACTCTCAAATAATTTTATATATATTTTTTGAGGGGGGGACTTGCCCCCTAATTTTTCTTCCCATTGATCTGTCCATTTTTAAAAATACTTTTGAGATGCTCACCTAAAAGCGAAGATCTGGAAAACTGACTGTATGTCTGTACTTGTATTTCTGACTAGGAGGATAAAGTTTATATATATTTTTTGACTTCCCAGGCTGTTTCATAAGTATATACTAAAGACAGTGGTTGTTTTTTTAATATACAAGTATATTGCTTGTATTGTAAGTACTGCTAATGTTAGCTCAGTTAAGACATGTGCCATAGCATCCTAAGACCTAATGGATAGACACTTGTACTAGTCGCAATCATTACAGCTTTTAGAAAACCCTTTCTCAGTTTACAGATATTAACTGTATAAGTGAAACTGCAGGGACTTCTATGTTTCAACAATATCTCCTATATGGTTTATAAATAAATAAATAATAATTTTAAAAGCACCTTGATGTCCCTTATATGAAGTACAAACATCAATAACAGCAATGGAAAAAACGTGGATTAAAATAATGCTTCTTTCCATCTGAAAACTTGTTTTGTAAAGCAGTTGTGGATATTTCCTAAAATTACATTGACAGCAGCACTGAAAAAACAGAGATTCACCTTGCTAATGACCTCTGGTTTTGGCAAGATAAGTACAAGAAAAAGAGGAGATCATTCTTACCATAAACAGGAAAAGAGGCTTTATAACAGCAGCATTTGCTAGCACCTCTAAAATTAACTCTGGGTCAAGCTTTCCACGAGAAAGGCTTTTTTTAGAATTAATACAGAGAAGCTCGGCTATAGACATATCAGAGAATATATTTTAAACAAGTCAGTCTGGAAACCAGGTTTTAAAATAGTACACATGGAAACAAAAACATAAATTTGTATGGAGTATCCATTTTCTCTTATAAGTTTCCTGGCCTAAGGTGTTTCCATCTTCCCCTGTGATTGAAACATAAGGTAATTTAGGCCACAGAGTTCTCTTTAAATCATAGCAGAGGTTAGAAGACATCTCTGGATGTCATGCAATCCAACCCATTGTCAAAGCTGACCCAGTCAAAGATTTATTTTGTCTGAACTTTAAAACATTTTTAAAAATATATATTTCATGCAATTTTTTGAACAAGGCAAATCTTTACTATGATATTATTTTGTAGTGAGGGGTGGTAAACTGCACATCCATGTTCTAGAAAAAGGTTGTGAGGTTTCACAGTAAAAAACATGAATGTGTGTGCTAAATGTAATCTGTCTTAAGATGTTGCTGTTACCAGCAACTAACCACTTACACTGGTTTCTGCCCATTTTTAAAGATCAATCATGTAGATTCCAGTTAGATATTAATGTCAATTAAATTTTCAGGTTAAATGCTAGGGCATCACTGTATTCTAGATTCTCCTGGATTCTGTTTGGGTGAGTTGCTTCAGTTACAAAACTTAAATCTCATATGTAGAACTTCAGATCCAAGTAATTCTAGACAGAGCCATCTATCATCTTTCATATCAATATTAATTTTTGAAGTCTAATCCTAACAGTATAAAGACTAATCTATGTACTTTGTAGAACTTGAATATTCACCAACAAAGGCCTTTCTATGCATTTTGCTGCCTGTTTGTAACCAAATAAGCAATTTGAGCCAAATAAGTGTAAGCTGTCTAAATAACCACATTTTCTCATGTCCAGTTTTCTTTTGTGTGTAAGTATATAAAAGCATAAATATGACAAAGTATGTATCAAACATCTTGCTACCCTCATTATGAAAATAGAGTTTTTAACTATTAAAATAGAAATAAACCCTGAAAAATGAATAGCCATTATTGTTCCCTAAGCAGAGCACTGAAAAGCACCTTTTCTTTTTTTTTTTTTTATCTAACTTTTGAATTAGAAGAAAAATAAAAGAAAAAAATTCCCCATTAACTATTGAATTAATGGATAGCTTGCATGATTTAAAGAAAATAATCTATATTGAATTGCTGCATATGTTTGGAATTTGTTCTGCAAAAGGAACATTAGGGCATTTTGCAGTAGCTGGCATATACAGCAGTGGGTATGTTTATATCTGTATTGATCTTCTGTGGTGTCCTACAAAAGAGCTCTTTAAATTATTCATGTCTAAATCAAATTAGATTCTAAAAAAATATCTTTATTGAAATCTATTTTAAGGGCAGTAGAATGGTTATGTTGGCTGGCTTAGCTATCGTGATTTCTAACAATTATTTATTTGCTAGTAAAATCTCAATCACCACCCTCAGACACTGAAGATAAAAGCAGTGGTGCAAAATAAGTTTAGGTGACAGGCCTCAGAAGGCACCTTAATGGTCTATCCCTTTATCTCAGAAGTACTAGCCTGTTATGTTCTTTCAGGGCAGGAAACAAAACCATGTGGATAATAAATGACCAGTCCTAGAGCCTTGAGATTAACACTCTTAAACACATTGAAGGGTGTCTTAGCACATGTCTATTCCCCTGAATAGGTGCTGCACAATAAAGCAACCTAATGAAATTATTCAAGTTTGCAATTTTTTAAAGAAATGGAATCAGGTTTTCAATGGGCACTCTGAAACAGTACTGGCCAAAGTCAACACTCTTCTTGGGCTCCTCAATTTAACAGTGCAGGAACAAAAACAAGTTTATGAAGTGCTTATCTGAATGATGAAATTAATATGTAAAATGAATTGTTTCTAGGAAACATATACATACAAGAACTGGTAATATTATTTGAATACACTGATAATTGTTATCACTTACTCTATAATGGCGGATACTTGAGTACTGGGGAGGGAAAAGGCACTGACAGCTCAAGACTAGGAATAAGCATCTGTTAGTCTCTCTTGACCAAGTGATTGCTACACAGATACTCATGAAGAACTGGTAGAGTTTTAAATTTGTTTTTCTTTTCATGAGTGCTTCCAAGCCTATTGTGCAAGGCATTGAGCTGCCAGCAGGTCTAACTATGTCTCCTTAGGCTGAGGTCATCCTGATGGCACATAAAACAGCTGAAGTAGTGTAGCTGTTGTAGCACAAGAACTCTGTGCCAGTAAGTTGTCCAAATATTTACCTACCTTTACAGGCAGCTTTTACAGCTGGCGTGAACTGCTTGCTGCCATGGCTACACTGTTTCCAGTAGCTGAGCTTGTTCATTTGAATCTAGTTTGAGTTTCTCTTTAAAACTCTGCAGATATCTCTCCGTATCTCTACAAGGCTTGTGACTTTAGTTACCAATATGCAATTTTTTTCTGTTCGCTTTCTACAGAATGTAAAACATTGGATTAGGATTGTTCAACATATCACAAAATCTTACATATAAAACATTATTACTCTGTGACAATGGTAAAGGAATTACACGATAAAGCTGTAAAACCAGCTGAATTTAAAGGTGTTTCTCAAGATGTCTTAACACCATTAACTTCTCAGGATTTCAATTTGTTCTACGGAGAGTCTTTAATTGTTTAGAATCTGCAAGCATACTCGGTACTGTTCCATTTTGTTGGTGGTTTGTTTTTTGTTTTTACTTTCCTGTTTTCACTTTTTCAATCTGTTATTGCTCCAGATCTAACATAACCCTCTCTACTGCTTTAACATAATACAATTCATGTTACTATAATTAAAGCTGCACTGTTGAATGGGTGAATGGATTAGCTGCTGGACGTAGAGTGCTTGGTTTCTATTCACTACTATGTACCAAACACAGCTGTTTTTACTCACCCTCCATTTTAGTGAGGCATGTCTCGAAAGACCTGCAAGGAGGGAAGAGATCAATAAAATTTATGTTAATTACTATAATACAAAGCCCCCTATTTTCCAGTTACTTCATAAACTCCTATGTAACTTGCCTTTAGATAGATCATATTTATAAAGATAAAAATAGATCAACTTTGTTCAAATTGTTTTGGTTTATTATTTGACTTAAATGCCCTATTGCAAACTTCCCTTGGATTGCTCAGTTCTACATATTCTTCACTATAAACTCCTACATATGTATATATTAAATATTTGTTATTTATTATTAAATATTTATACATATATACAGACAGACATTCATGCAGCTAACTCGTGAAGGATTAAAGCTGTCTTCCAAAATTGTTACTCTTCATTTGAAAGAGATGCAGCCAAGTTGCAGACTATGAAATTCATCTTGTCTGGTCTGGCTTTTGAAAATATTGGTATTTACTGTAAGGGTTTCTGTACCCAATGTAAAAAGACTGAAATTAACACATGGCATTCAAAAGCAGCTCAGATAAATAACTTCTTTTGTCTTTCTTATAACTATAGCAGAAGAGCAGGCAACTAGCTTAGTTCTGATATATTCCAAACCAAAGTTAAATGAGACGAAACTTACCCTATCTGGGTAAGATCTGGGTTTTCTGAAGAACATGTCAAAAGTAGTTTATTTTCCTTGTCCTGAAAGAGACAATGAGGTACAGCTTCAAATTAAAATAATCTGGTACTGAAATTTGTAAACAGTAGCAAACAGTCTCTTACTTTGAATTCAGTCTTATTTTTTCCTACAGTCTGTAGCATGCACTCAATTTTTGATATTGAGAGGGAACTCTTACGATCTGGATTGCTGTCAGTGGTGTTCTTTAACACAAAACACTTCTCTTGACAGTTTTTAAAGTCGTTCAGTGTGCACATAAATAATGTTTTGGCTGCACCAATTACCAAGTTGAGAAATTTTTAGGTGAGATCAGTATTTGGAGGAGTATCACATTCCAAAAAATACCTTCTTCAGGTAGCTAATAAGGAACATTGAAAGAAGTAAGGGCAGTATTGTTCCTGAAGTCCTTCTTTGAGCTCCACAGAGGGTCGTCTTTTTTCATCTTCATAGCTACATTTATTAAAGTTCAAATATTCTCAATGATTTTAGATGGTGATCTGATATGCAGTATTAGTAGCATGCCACAATTCCATTAATTCAGTGTTGAGTTTAATATATACATGGTATAAGGAAAGCCATACTATTGGAGAATTCTACTCTCTTCCTTGGCAACTGAGGGCTAAGAAATCTTGATGGGTATGATAAATCCTAAGGCACATTCACAAGCGTCCACACTTATGCTCCTGAATAATCTCAGTAAATTATTTGAGTAATTGCAGTTGGTTTAGTGGTTTAAACTGGCTTAGTATTACTCCCTTCTTTTCTAAAATTGCAGAAGAGACAATTTGTGTGCTCTTTGCTAGCTGCAACTTTCCATTGCAGAAACACTAAATTTCAGGCTAGCCTGCCTATAAATACCTCCTTTTTAAAAAATCCCATGACATACAGGGATATCCGTCTGCAGGACTTGTCTATCAATGCTGCCACATACCTATGCACATTCCACTAAGATTTTAGTAATTTTTAGATTCGTAGTAGATATTTTACCTGCAGAGATAAGAGAGTAACTGTCAGAACTGCTTGAAATGCAGCAACATAGCTTCTACTAATATTAGGAAGAATTAATATAATACAGTAGAATTATTTGCACTAAGAATTCCTTTCAGCCCATAGTAACCTTCTGATGGAAACATTTGAAATTTACAGTTAGAACATTTCTGTAGACACAAGGCTTCAAACAGGCATCACAAATTCAGTGTGGTTTCTTCTGTAATTAAAAACATTTTCATTCAATAGCAAAATATTTTTGTTCCAAGAAACACCACTGCAATCCAGTGTTTAAGCCAAACGTTTTCTTTTAGCTTTCCTCAAATCCTTAACAGCCAAGCTACGCATTTCTTCAGTAGATTCTACTCAAGCTTTCCATAATAAACCAAAAAGCTTTCTTGTAAGTGTAGCAAAGAAGAAAAGTTGTGTCACACAGTAAATATCAAGTCCTCTCCTGCTGGAAAACTTTACCATTTGTATGAGAAACAAGCATCCTTCAGCCAGCACCTTGCTGAGATAATTCAGATTTATTAAGGTGTTTCCATAAACTTCAGTAGACCAAAGAATACTGGAAGAGTCCTGAGATTTACCTAATATTGAGGTAAATATGCTGATAATGTTCTAAAGTGAAATCATAATGTAGGATGTTTATCTTAACCAAGAGTGCAACTCTGCTTAGGTTGGGAACATCACAAAGAACTGCAAATGAGATACACTGTGGAAAAAAACAGATTAAAACACAAAATAGGCAACCTGACAATTTCCTAACACAGCAACAACAGAAATCTGGTCTGCAAATATAATTCTATCAGCTGCAATATTAGAATCTGGTTTTGAAAGCCATGACATGCTACAGTCTGGATCATAGTGAATTTAAACAGGGAATCTTCCTAATCCTCAGTTTTGCTTTATTATATCATTTGGTTAAATTAGATCATCTGTATCGACTGCTGCCTTCAATGTGCTCCTAAATGAGCAGAAGTACTACTAGTCTTTCCTTGTGTTTTGATTTGTTTATTTAATGGGACTTGAGGTCAAAATTGCTTCTAAAAAAGATTTTTGCTAGAGTCACAGGAACAACATTCAGTGTGAGGAAAAAAGGAGAAAATAGGTGTATCAGATCAAAGGTTTCTCTCTCCCCACCAAAAGAAAAAAATAGATTAAAAGTGTATTTTGATTTTTATCATGCAAGTACAAGTCAAAAATATCCGTTAGCATGAATTTGCTTTTGGTTACTGTTTTTGTAATCCAAATAACTTGAAAATACAATTCCCCTTAGTACTGTCTAGCTATATAGCAAACAAATGGATTTGAAAACTTGGTAAGGGAGTGGCAGGTGGCTAAATAAATACATAGAAATCTCAGTGTTTTGTCATATAACAAACTATAATAGCACTTCAAAGTTTTGGACAGATTTCCTTATATTATGGGTTTAGGGTGTAGCTGTGTGGAAAATTGTAAATGTTGTCTTTTGGTATTTACTTTACAACCCTTTGTAATCTTCAGCTGTATTTATAGCTTCAAGTGGGAAGGAATCAAAATTAAAGAGGCCAGCTTGAGCATCCTTTGTAATCAAATGCTTTTCCCATATTTCCTTAAAATAAATGTGCAGCCTGCACATTTGGCTGCGTGAGGAGACCACCCGAAGAGTTTACAAGCCGTGACCTCGCAGTGAAATAGTTTTGTGGAAAAGCACAAATTGCAGGAACACACGGAGAGGAGTCGTGGATAAACTAGCCGATTGTTAGAGGGGAGGAGGAGTAACTCGGCTTTCAGTCGAAGGGTTTAACTACCGATAAGAAGGAAGGGGTGAGGTTCTCATTCCTGAGGCGCTGGGATCGCCACTCACTCTGGTTCAGCAGTGCCGGCCGGGCCGGGCACAGGCTGCGGCCCCGTTCGTGCCCCGGCCCCTCTGCCCGGCCCCTCTGCCCGGCCCCTCTGCCCCAGCAGCCGCCGCGGGGACCCCCAAGTGGGGTTGGGAGCAGCGGGGTCGGGCTGGCAGCAGAGCCAGGAGAGGCCGGCGAGCCCCGAGCTCGGCCAGAGCTGCCCCCTCTGAGTCACTGCCCGAGCCAGGCACCGAGCCAAAGGAGTTCTGCGTATCTTGGACTGGGAGTACAGGAGGGGAGGGAAGGCCGTCCGACGGGAAGTCACTCCTGTGAGGGCATGGCTCTTGCAAGGGGATGAATCCAGTGCAACTGGCAGTGTAAATGTGCCAGCTGGCGACAGCCAGCGAGGAGCACGCAGGCAAATACGGGCACCAAAATGCAGAGCCCAAGGCCGAGGGTGAAAATTTGGCCAGGAGTTACCTTAAAATGGCTTCTGTTGTTGAAAAAAGGGCTATTTGAGAATTGCTTTTAGGTCTTGACTTTACCCTGTTGTTTACTCAATGCTCAAGGCAAGGTTTATAAAGAGAATTGGTTTTTATTGGACTAACTGCACTTCTTGGCAAAAACAGCTGAGCTTTGGAGCAAACAAAACCTTCAAACTTGTGCAGCTGTGGAAAGGTGTCATGGGTACATAAATTACAGGATCTCCTCTCTGTGCTGCCAGAAACGCTTGGTCTTAGACTTGAAAACTGTTGCTACATAGGGAATATCCCTGGGGAGCAAAGTGAGGGAGTTCAAGAAATACAGGAGACTTACCGAGAGAGGTTTTGCCTCTGGACTGTCAGTGTAGTGAAAACAGGCCCTCATTCGCTATAACTGAAACAAAAGTAGAACTGCTAAGAGAATACAAAAATTTATGTCCCTCAGCAGCTTTGGAAATAACCCAGAACTGTAGTTGGAAGAGCAGCAGGGTATGCTGTGAAACAAACAGAATAGGAACATTTTCCAAAATTCCAAGTAAGAGAGTTTGCCTTTTTGCCAGCTAACCTAGGTCCAGGTGATCAGATCACAGCTACGTTTCATTTAAATTTTGTTCCTTTATGTTTGGACTGAAATGTCCATTTTGCCTTTTGCTTCCTCCATTGCTTAAGCCTTCTCATCTGCTTTATTTCTAAACAGAATACAGGATCAGAAAATATTTCATGGATGATGGAGTCTAGTTCCTTCCCTGCAGCAGTTAAACAGGTCATAAACCCCATTTGTAAATTTACCAAACTTTCATCTTAAAAGATGTTTGGGGTTTTTGCCTCCATATTCTGATTGCGAAGCTGTTGCAGCACTTTATGTCCCCAACAATTGGAAACTTTTTGAATATCTGTGATGAATTTTCATGGCAATTTTCTCTGATGGTTTCATGCTGTGGTAAAGTTGTACTTCAAGTATCTTTCCTTTTAGTCTTTCTCTTACTCTCCTTTATCCCCCGTATAACTGAAGAGAAATAATAAAAATTTTCACAGATTTTCTTTAAATAGCCTAAATAATGTAATGAAATGAAGGTAACAAGCTAAATGAAATAAGGTAATAAGCTAAATAAGATAAATCCTTTTTAGGGGAGGGTTTCATAGCTTCACCTCCCTTGTAGTATATAGTTTTGCTGCAACAGATTTCTATACTAGGTTTTTTACCTAATTATCTTTTCTAAACTATGAACTATCATCTGGTGATAGAAAATTCCTGTTATTAATTCCAAGTCTGCAACCATGCACTTTGTACACTCTAACCTCTTCTTTCAGTAATTGAAGTTCAATGACCTGTATGATATTCCAGGCCTTTTCTAGTTTGACACTGCCTCCAGACTTTGTCATCAGTAAATGTCATAAGCACACGCTTACGATGTACCAAAATTAGCCATGATACTATCTGCTATTTTTAGTCTCCAAGCTAATCCTAGAAAATTCTACTGGTAACCTTCCTCCAAACATACGCTTTCCTTTCAATGCAATATTTGTATTTGTGAAGATAGTAGAGTCAGTCCAACACTGAGGAATTTGTGGTTTTCTTTGTAATTTTGATCTGATTTCAGTTAATTTCCTTCCTCTAAATTATTATTTTCTCTCACAGTGAAGCCTTTCTCCCATTGTGGGCTAGATTTTTGATGGGCTAATGTAAAAATGGTTTAATGAGGTAAACTGGAAAAAAAAAAGAAATTGTTTTTATCTGGTAGAAGGCCACTAGGTAGATTTCTTATAGTCTGTTTGACATAAAATGATTTTTTATCCTTCACTGTTTCAAATTTCCATTTATGTGGATATGTTAATTGTTCTTTCCCATGCTGTTTGTTTTTAAACCTTTCATAATATTAAAATCATCATAATAAGGTTGTAGTTTATTTAGTTACTTCCTCTCCTCTTCCATACTCCATTTGCTAATCTTTGGTAATATGTTGCAATATGTGCCTCATTCACTTAGCTAACCCTCTGCTGTTCAGTTCACCATTTCAGGCAAAGGAACAGATTTTTTAAAAATTTTGTCATTACAAAAATAAGCTTTGTAAGGAGTAATGTGCTATTAGGAGCAGAACTGGGGTACCTGAAGCAACAACTATACAGAACTCACTTGGCTGTGTGCCTAATGGTCAGCAAATTCACAGGGGTTATATCTAAACTGGGGGATAGGAGGAGGAGCCTCGCTGTAACTGTATCTCAATTAATTGCTGAAATGCCTGGTTTTCCTAGTCTTTGTTACTAGAAATCACTGTGATTTACAGTAGCAATTACTAATCAATTTGGTCTGAATCATTCTTCACTATCATATGCTATGTTCTTAAAAAGTAATACTTTTCTCAGTTGTTTATATTATCTACCTTCTCCAATATATTTCGTAATTAACATGTGATTTTTTTCCTGTGTCTACACCAAAACAGGAAAGATGTGCAGTGTTCTGACTAACCAGCATTCTGGAGAATCTTGTCAGAATTTCCAAAGAGCACAAATGAAAAGGAAGCTTAGGATATTCTCATCAGCTGTAGTACATATGGTACAAATCTTACTCTGCAGCAGATATTTAAAATTAAATTTTTCTGTGTTGACAGACCACTGCAGAGCTCAGACATCTAAAACTGCCATCCTGATATCTTTTATTTTAATGTGAACAGTAAAACTTTTCATTTAGATTCTTACAACATATATCTCAAATTTATATAAACATGCTATTCTAGGATGAAACAGTAATTTCATTGTTTGCCTTATGCTGTAGAAAGGAATGAAAAAAGAGGAACTGCAAAATTTTCAAGAAGGAATCTGAACTTCTGCTCCTTGCATAGAGAACTGGATTTTTCTTTGTGATACCCACTGTAAATATGCCACTTAGCATCCCCAGTGATGACTCCAGAGAAATCTGAATTTTGCTTAGTAAAGAAAGCATGTCAAGTTAGAATTTCTAAAAATCATGCATTTAAATTTGATCATTATCTGGTAATATGGAAGGCCTTAATATTTTCTCTTAGGTTCTGACTCTCTCATATATTTGTCTGTCTTACTTTATTAACACTATTGGTACAAAGCCCTAGCCACAGATCTGGAGATGTCTACACCGAAGCCAGAGAATATGAAAAGGAAGCTTTCCTGGTGTGATGCCTTCCTTTCTCAATGGTGGTATTCAAGGAGATGCAGTAGCTTATTCTGCATCTTTGAACACCACGTCTCCTGATGGTTTCTTTGGTTAATGTCCTGAAATGTAAATAGGAGGTCAGCGTGTACCATGTCTGCTATTTCGGGACATAGCTATTAAGATAGAAGAAAGAAGGCCTCTGCTTTGCTAGGCACCAAACAGATGGATCAAAAGGGCCTGAAGCCTGTGGGTTTCCTCATTGCCAAAGAATGCATTTTGCTTCAGTGTTTCATTTTAAATCACAGTGAATCAAGGGCTTCCAATATGAAGTGAGAGATTACAGATTCTGAAGAGAGGACTGGCTTGCATAGATTTATCACGCGAGTTGCTATAAATGTTAGGTCTACAAAAGAGCCTTTCAAGCCAGTGGCCTGAAAATTATAGTCTTAGATGGAAAGGGTGAGGCTGAAGTGGGGAGTAAAGGACATTTTCCCAATCTGCCAAAATGTATAGACTCTGAGGAGCATGGATTCTGGAGGAGGGTGTGAGTTACATTGCATGGAGACCATTGATCTCATGTTTTACTTCAGTCAGAAGATACACTACTGTGTCATGTTGGTACAAGATGCTTGCTCTTTTTGTTCTTTAGCTGTGAATCTTATGTGGTGTGAGGCCATGAAAAACCACCTGCTGGAGCTCAACTACATTTTCCAGAGTAAATAACCTGAAAAGCTTGCATTGTTTAAAGTGCAGGGGGAAGTCTGTGAGAAGTTTGTGTTCTACATGTCGAACAAATTATTCTTCTTAATGAAAGATTTGTCAGCCAGCCTTGTGGTTTGAGCCCTCTCATGACACAGTGTCTGTAAAAAGAAATGACTAGTTTTATGGTTTGGTTTAATGCAAATTTCAGGTTCTACACTTCCCTGATATACACAGACACAGGGATTGTTTAAAGACAGGTGTGTAATTTGCTTATCTTTGCTTTTTCCTTTCTTCTCTTCTGCTTTTGACAGGTTAACCCATACCTCCTTAGTGATAACTTTGGGACATTTCCCAAGAAACCTAAAAAATTCTCTGAGAAGAATATGTTCTCTGAGCTAAAAAAGAGACATTAAACTGTACTTCTATGCTTTCAAATTATACAGGAAGATTATGAAGGTCATACTCATATTTCAGATCTGAATAAAATTTTATAGGCTGCTGTGTAAATATACACAGAGTAGTTCTTATGCGGTTTCCCGTAATAGTAGCTCTAGGCTTTCATCTGGTGCAATTTCAGTGAGTGCCATAATGAAAGGTTCCACAAAGGCCCCCTCATTCATTTTTAGCTCTACCAATTCAAAACAGAAAAAAAAAATCAAGACAGAACAGCCAGTATGTAAACCAGACTCAGAAACAAGAACTTCTGCTTGTAAATCCTGTCTCCTGACAATGGGGACTGGTCAATCTAACTCTGTTGAAAAGGTGTATGTATAGACAAATATTTAGAATGCAGTGGAATAGAGATGGTTAGTGGCACATTAGGCAAGGTGAATTGTTGAGTAGCATCAAGAAATTAATTAATTTTATGGGACAGGTCAGTTTAACCAGATCAAAGGGACTAAGCACAAAAGCTAAGGATCAAATGGAGCCTCTCCCACAGCAGGTAGCCAGCTTTGAAATCATGTTCTGGATGAAGTAAGAACTTTACCAAGCTAAGCAACTAAAATCAATGTGAGTTAAAACTAAGTCTAATGAGTTTGCTGGGAAGATACTATCCTTAAATAAAATAATTTTAATAAAGCAGTAAAGGTGCTCTAGAGGATAAAGAAAAGCTTATTAAGCAAAATTAGAATGATTCAGTTAGAAGGAGCTTCATCTCTGTCTGAGTCATATTTTTGGTTAATTGGAGAAGATTGAAATCATAAGCTGTGACATAAACAAGAAATGTGTACTTCCTGTCATGATTCTTCCCCTGATCATTGCAGCTTACCTTTCTATGACAAAATTCTTCCAACCTTCCCCCCACCAACTCAAAAAAAATAAAAGAAGTTTGTTGAAATATGCATAAAGCAATCCTGTGTCAATACTCCACCTTGTTCTAGTAAGATCATGCTCTCCACTCTGCTCTTCTGACCAGTTCCTGCAGAGAAAGATTTTAAAGCTGCCTTATCTCAAGGTGTAATTATTCAGGTAAGTTATTGAAATCAAAACTCTACATAGAAGCCTCGTGGCTTAGAATCCAACCAACTAATCCTCATGCTTCTGCCACTCTGTACAGCAGACTGAATTTAGGTAGCACTCTATTAACTGCCAATTGAAATATATAGATGATATTTACTCATGGCAAGCTAAACCTCGATGTAAACACTTTTCCCAGTCAAAACAGCTATGGTATTTTATCATCAGTGAATATGTAAACACTGGAAGTGTTGAGATGATGTTTATGGAACACTGATGTTTGTCTCTAAAATTAGCTCAGGAAGAAGAATTTTCTTGAAAGGAGGACTGTATATGAACACCTGTATTTCAACTAATTTAATACTGATCATCTGCTTTTATTCATAGACTAACAAGATGGGAGGCTTTGTATAAAGGAAAATTTGGATATGAATAGAGATATGATTCTGCCAGAGGTACACCTTGCTTTACAAATTCAATGCTTTCTTTGTTATCTACTTATTTAACTTCTTCCATTTTGCTTCCTATTCAATTATTCTTCCTATACAAATGTTTTCTTTTTTTTTTTCAAATTACTGTTAGCTTTTTTTTTCATTCTCCTATAACATCTTGAAAAATTGTCCTGCTGCACACTTTTCTAGAGAACAAAAGCACTCTGTTGAAATACTCTTTTTCCTGCATGACTGTATTTTATATCATTAAAGCCAACTCTGGGTAATAATATTAATACGATAAATTACTGACCACAATAAATAAATCTCATAAGATTTCTCTAATTAATATTAAGCATTCTGTTGAACATTACCAGAGTCCTTTGTGGGAATTAACTCATAAGTGAATACATATTAAACTGTGGATTTCAAAGGCCATATATAGGCATAACCTTTATAAAGATTTAAAATGTGGAGCAAACTGCAGGCTCACCTATCGTGACCAAAGAGACACAATGTAACACAGGAGTTCATCCTGTCACAAACCAGGTCAGTCTGCCCCTTGGACGCTTACCAGATTATCTGTTTGCTCCCTGTCCATTGCCACTGGGCCTGGTACATGTTAAGCTTCTGGAGTGAAGAGAGTCCAGATGCTTCATTTGTGTTCATATTATGAGGTACAAACTCTAGTGCTCACTCTGAAACTGAACATACAGTTCAACAATCTGACTCCTGTGCCTGTTGTTGGCTCTTCAGGGTTTTTATTGTTGTTGTTTAAGCCGCACTTTCAAGAAGAATAAATAAATTTTAACAGTCATCCAACTTATCTGATTGGATTCTATATTAAATGAACCATTTTATATTGGGAGGAAGTTTGATATGATTAGAACTATTTAGGGCAGAAAGATATTACAAGAAAGAAAGATTCATGATAAGGACACATGATTACAGTACTTGTGAAGTAATGATTCATTTTTACTGAGACATTTTACACATATAAATTTCAGAAAAACTTTCCTGCTAGGTATATATCTTCCCTCCTAGTTTTTTGCCTCCTTTTCTTTCCATTCTTCACCATTCTTTTCATTTTCATTCTTTTCCATTCTTCATGATAATGAAAGGACCTAGTTTTATTCTTCTCTGCCCCAGTATATCCTGAATGCCTCCAAGGCATCATTCTTGGTGTTATATTTTTTTCAGGATTTCTTCCCTCAATTCAAAATTTAAGCTTTTCTGAACAGCCAGGTACTAGCCTGGAGCCATTAGCTGGTGTTGATTAATGAAATGTCAGATTCTGGATGCAATCCCATCTGGTCTACTCATTGAAGCATTTGTCCAAGATATTTAAGTCTTTTTCAGACAGTAACAATAATCCCAGGTATTTTTCCTCAGGTGTCTCTTGACATCACATTTAGCTGTACAGTTAGGGAATACTAGTGACTCAAAAGATTACTCCAATGAATTTTTAAAGTAGAAAAAGTTTGAAAGGTGTCTGTTTCCATGACCTTTATAAAACTATTTCTCCTTTTATTTTACATTGTCTATAGTCACAAAAGAGAATTTTAAAGGTGTTAGAGAGGAGTCAAAGTCACCAGACAAATGGGTCTAACCAAAATTAACTGTGCCCACAAAAAAGAACAGTTAAACTGTCAGCTCTTTTTTGTTGTTTTTCTTCTATTTCAATTTTGCAGGTCAGCATAGCAAATACTGTTCTTGGACATGAAAAGGAATAAAAGGAAATAAATTATTACTGTAGCATTTAGAGACTGATCTCCTGTTAGCCACTGGGCTGAAAGCCTCTTTAAAAGGGCTAAAACCTTCAGGTCCTTTTGATTTGATTAAGTGCACTAATCGTCTGTTTGACTTGAGTCAGTGTGAGATCCAAGTACGAGCACTTCACAAGCTGTTCCCTGTGTCACTCTGACCAAAGCCACAGTAAAGTCATCCTGAGACCAGCACCTGCCCAAGGCACCAAGGTGAGAAACTGCTCCTTGGGAACCAAGTCAGCTCTTAGTTAACAAACCAGTCAACCAAGCTGCTGCTGCCACCTTAAACCAGAAGAGGGGATGCAGGAAGTGATCAGCTCTAGGGTCGAGGTATCACCAAGACAACGTGCAGCAGCTCTGTTCTAAACTCCGGTTGGTTTTGTATCCCACTGGGGATTGAAGAAGTTATTCTGGGAAAACATGAATTCTAAGTTCCTTAGAGATGATTCAAGGAAAGTATTTCAGTTAAAGGTGCTTCAGAGTTGCACATCTGACAAATAATTCAGTATTTTTAGCTTTTAGGAAAATGTAGTTTAATTAAATATTTTAGAATAGAGAAAGGTTTTCCCTACTCTTGAGGTGCTATATTTAAGCACCTTTTTAACTGAATTAGAAATGTGTTTTGAGTCTCTGGTAACTTTGGCCCTTGGGTATTCTCCACCAAAATACATTTTGTAATTCTGTACTAGCAGATGCCACCTAAAGCTAGAATAACTTTATTTAATGTACATGAAATAGTGGTATTTTGGGTGTATAAGAAGTCTTTGGTTTCAAACCATTTTCCTCAAATTAAGCAGCTACAGTAAAAAGAATGATTATTAATATGTTACAGAAGGAGAAATTGAATGACAAGCCAAAAAACATTAGCCATGTAGTAATTTTGCAGACTTATTTAAAGCATTCATTTTTCAAGGATGTTTGGCATCTACATGGCTTCAGTAATTCTGTGTAGTCCTCCAAAACTTATGTCAACAGGTCTGATACTGAACAACAAATACTGGAAGTATAATGTATAAATTACCTTTTTTCCTCCCAGTACACATTTCATGATCCTAGTCCTGTTTTCTGAAAACCTTCAGTGTTTCACTTTTTCAGTAGTGATTAATACAAAGCTACATTTCAAAGTTAATGGTTCTGCAGCAACTCACCAATCTGTCTTACAGTATTGTCTCGGTTTGAAAGACAGGTATTTGCTAAGAAAAGGCAAGAGCCCTTTCCCTGAGATGGAGAGTGCAACTCCCTCCCTTCCAATTATTATAATTTTGGAATCAGGGTCTCTCAGGCAAAAGATACGGGGATAGGAATAACAGCTCTTTATTAATATATCTAACAAGGCAAACAAAAGAAACAACAACAGCTATAAAAACTGACACCAAAACAGAACAGCATAACTCAGTTCCAGCCCTCGTTGGCCGCAGGCTCCCTCTCCCTGCGCTCAGTTACCGCTGCTGTGGGCAGGGCAGGCCCCGCGCAGCTGAACAGGGCCGGGGCGATGGCGGCGGCGGCCCAGGAGTGAGAGGGATAGAGGAGCAATCCCCCCTCACGGTGTCCGTCGTGGTGCTCGGTAGAGTGCCCGGAGGTAGTAGGATAAAGCGGGAAGGCAGCAGTGCGATGTCCAACAGCAGGGAACGTGGCTCCCAGTGTTGGGATTGCGGGGAGGGTGGTAGGTAGAAACACCGGCCACCTTCCTCCGACTCCAGGAGTGAGCGAGAGAGAGCAGGCCCCCTGTCCCACTTTTCCTTTCCGGTGTTCCCCTTTTCTCCCCACCCTCTTCCAGAGAAACTGTTACTAGCGAGGGTGTAGCCCCAAATACTTAGCATAACAATGGGAAAAATTCCACAGAAAGAAAAGGGAAAAATTCAACCCCCAACAAGTATCCACCAGCACAACACTTTTAACACTTTTCTACAGAATATTTTTCCCATCTTTTCAAGTTGTTGTGGGCAACATTCTACTTTAAAATTATCTTGGAACTTGCTAATTCCATTTAGAGAAAAAAAAATAGAACTTTAAATTACGTGTATTTTTTTTCAAAACTGATAAAGCCATCTAAAGCAACCTTCCTGAAAATTTCTTTAGAATAAATAATTCCTGGGGTAAATATCAGTTAGATTCTCAAAATATGCCACGGTTGCATTGGCAATCAGATAGAGTGGCTCCCACAGCTCTTTCCAACAGGTGGGTGTTCATATGATACACTCTAGTCAGCAGTCCAAAGGTCTTTTCAAGACAAGATATATATTTTTTTGTCCTAAACATGTTATTCTTAGAAGGTGGATTTGCATGTTGAGAGCAATACATTATTGAAAAACACTCTAATAGTTCACTTTCCATTTGTAACAAATCAAATAACTGAAGAAGAAATTGTACTAATACTTCTGAGAAAGAGTCTTCCACATTAAAGAAAATTTGTTTGAATTCTAATGACAAAAGCTATCATGAAGTTAAATGTATGAAGTGAGTAGCAAACAAAGTGATAGAACACTTGTAGCTGGTGAGAAAGCAATTCAGTAATAAAGAGAAATTAGAAATTACTTTGCAAATATTTATATACAATACATTTACTTAAATTGAAAGCCATCTACTCTTGGAAGGAACTTCCTTTTCGGCAGTTGTGATTTGGCAAAAACATATGTCCTGGGGACTTTACGTCCTGACATTGTTGACAGGCGTGAAAGTCCTCTGTAAGTTTTCATTCCTAAGAAAACAAACTGATAGCTGACATTCACTTTCATTCTCAGCTTGTATCTCCTACTAGGATCATAGCTAAAAAGTGCTGGTCCTTCTTTGGCTTTAGGATAAGAACTGTTGCATATAACTTCTTCATCTTTTGCTCATCTGATAGGAGCTGTAACTGCTCATTTTTCTTGTTGTCTTCCCTAAGCAACTTCTGATCTTCCTGCCTGATAACCTTCTTCTGTTCCACTCCTACTTCAGAGATCCCACCAGGTTTAGCTTATTTACAGATTTGCCACAAGACTTTTTGCCCCCACCTAATGTCAGGTACAGAGATGTGGAAAAAGAAAGGAAAAAAAGTAGTTTTCTTCAAATGTTGAACAAAGGCTTTAATAGAAATAGAGAGAGAAAACACCTTCAAAGTTATACTGTCTTTAGTTCTGCTTCACTAGAGGTCCCTCTGTCTAGAGTTTATCAGTTTTACTCTTGTTTAAATAAACAATGCACTTGTCCTTTCTTATATCTGCCAAAGACAGGGTGACTATATACCTAAATTCAAAACAGACCAAGTTATATGGAAAAAAAACATCTGTCACACAGACAAATATTTTTAAAGTTTTGAACACTGGAATTAGGATTTAGGATTAAATACACAGCGGAGAACAGAGCAAAGTATTCAGGTTTCTAACTGTATGTCTAGTTCCCAATCAAATTCAATAGCACTTGTGAAAGTGTCAGCAGTGACATAGGTCTACCTAAAATCCCTGTGTATCTACAGAGCACACGTATAGTCATTTATCTTCAGAAATGTAGTGCTTATCTCTCTTGTAAAGTTTATTCTTTATGTTGTTAATGACAAAGAACAAAATAAAATAAACCCCAAGTAAGAAAATCACCCAACAGAAAGACTGAATTATTTCTTATTCATTGAATGACCTCTAGTGGTCATTCATCACAGCTTTTACAGCAGTTGAAATGCCAGCTCAGAACACGATGAGCATTTTTTGTGAAATATAGAGCATGAGAATCAATTTTTTTTCAAAAATGCATTATGAAATTTTTCTCTACCTCTGGCACTGTTAAAATCATATTTTATTTCACTTTATACAGTGAGCCCTGGGAATTCTGCAGGAGTTTTAAGCCACAGTTCTAGCACCTGCATTGCCCCTTGCTGTTTTCTCTTTGCTAGCCAGTGTCTCCCTCAATCTTTGAAATCTCCCTCAGCCTCTTTGAAATTTGTCAGAGACACCCTTCTGTCGTGCAACACAGCCTCGAGTGTATTCTGTCACCTTGATAACCTCTGTTCAGCTTCATTGTATTACCTGAAAAGGGCCATCAACCATCATCTCTCACTGCTGGCCAAAGTAGATCACTTAATTCTAAATACAGATGGCACATGGAGTGAGCTTATCTGTCTAAAGAACAAACTCAGCAAATGTAATACTTGCAATATAATTGGGAAGAGAGCTCTAATCCTCAGTATTGTGGGACATGAAAAGAAGTCTGAGTTAAACATTCAGCAATATGTCAGAAAACAAATGGTATTCTCATCACTCAGGGATTTTATCAGCATTTCTGCTGATCTTTCTGTGGCTTCTTTAAACAGTTCAGCCAGATTGTTCTGCTGGACATGCATATCAGTACAGATATTAAATATTTTATTAAAAGCTTTTGCTAAAGACAGGAAATAGGTTCTGAGAAATATCTCCTCTATTCCTGTCTTTCTCAACTATGGGCGTTATACAGGACTTCTTATATTTTATTTTGTATGTAAATGAGCATATCTGCAACCCAAGCTACATTATAGGTGAAGTATCCACATGATAATTTTGTTAATCTCAGGTAGCTTTCGATAGTCATCTTTTCTACTACACAAACCTGGTAACAGAGGAAGAACAGCACCTTCAACAGAAGACCAGTAAATAAGGAATTTATGGTTAAAAGACTTTAGAGATTGTTTCATAGTCCTACTTCCAGTATTGAAAGATACTTGAGAGGAACTTGAACAAAATGTTTAATCAGTTTTGAAGGCATTCTGAAATTCTTTCTTACTAGAATAGTGTCAAAAGAAGAAGGATTTATGTGAGAAATAGAGTTTGGAAACTATGCTGACAGAACAGTGATGAGCCTTTTCTATGTAGGAAGCATAATCTACATTGAAGATGTTTTTTTTTCAAAAAAAAGAAAAAAAGAGCAAAACTGTGGACAGCCTGTATGACTACCTGGGTTGTAGTGGCCTGGGTATTTTGCAAGGAAAAAAAAGAATAGATCTGTAGATGAGCATGAGATGTCATCACAATTTGATCAGAATGCTTATCAGAGGAGCAATTCCAGTATTAAAGGAATTTCTCCCCTAATTTCTCATTCATTTTAAGTAAGTGATGACAGTAGGTAGATTCTAGAGAATGCTTCATTAATAATTTTTTTTCTTCCTAGAAATAAGAGGACATGCATCTTAAAAGTAATATTTATAGATAGGGTATTTCTGGGCTTGTATACCAAGTAATGTACAAGTAGATGGTCAGTCTTTAATCATTAAACCAAAGTATTAGAGAATACTTTGTTTACAGTCTGTAGTCAAGTCTAATTCAGAAATTCTTTTTATGTTAGAATTGATGTCAAGAAACTACTTGAAATATTTTTTTCTAATATCCAGTATTTTTGAACATCTAAAGCTTGATTTATCTCTGTTGTTTGGTGAAACACTGTAGTAAAAAGTATCAGACAAACATTTTTTTAATATTATAATTAAATATTTTTTATTTGAGATGCTGATTTTTCCACTGAAAATTTGCACATTTCTTTGGAATATAACCTAAGAAGAAATCTTCTTGTCTTGTTCCTGATATGATCAGCTGCTCAGATTTTACTGGAGATTGAAACGGTATGGTGCAATGTGTCTCTCTCCTCAGTAATTTTAAATTATACACATTGGGACTCTTATTATATGTTTGGGGTTGATTGATATTAGATATATAATTGCCTATGCAAAAGCTAACTCAGCAGAAAATTATTTTCTGTGTGAGTAGACCTATGTAGAATTGAAAGGATTTCCCTGAGTTGGTCTGGCCAGCGTGTCTGTTTGTATAATTTGCTCTGGGCTGAGAGTCCTTCTTCAGGGGTATTATGTGCTTGTAGAGTGCTTTGCCTAAAACTTCATCTGTGCTCACAGACTACTTTTTTCCCAACCTTCATATCAAAATCCAATGTAGTTTCTTCAACTAGTCCCTGTCCAGGCTATGAAGATTCTAGTACTTCATTTTTAACAAATAACTCAATTTTAACGTAATTTCCCTTTTTGAAGCTAAGCCAAAAATCAGTGGCTATTTTGGGTTTGTTGCTCCTGCAAGACATTAAATCCAAATTTATTATCGTTATTTTACAGAGTAGCTCTTTGACAGAAGTATTCAGCATCAAAGTCAACTCAAGGATACTAAATCCTGGTGGTTTTTTCAGAGATTGAGTAGGTCTTCTTTTTGGAGGTTCAGACTAGCCAGAAATATAGGTCATGATCTTTTAGCTCAATTCTGCCGTCATTCTCTGAGCAGAATTTAAAACTTAGCAAGGGCTCAGCCTTAGCTCCATGGCCAGCTCTATTATTTCCATAGAGAGGGGTTGCAAGAGCACTATCATGAGAACAGTTTTTGAATTCTGCTTGGATGAAGATTGAGAAATAGCAGCAATTCATATTGACCTGAATTTCACTAACTGCTCCCACAGAAATTTGCTTTTGAAATTCAGAAAATACCTGACTTGGATATCAAAATCAATCCATCATGGAAGATTTCAGGGAAGTGGAATTGGAACTTACCCCTTAATAGTCCTGGAGAACTTACACAGTACCTTACAGAGAATTCATAGGCAAAGAATTAATTCCCCAAATCTTTGTATAAATGAGCATATATTTGCTTCCCATGTTTAAAGAAAGCTCTTCTCTCCTCCCTCTTTAATAGTTTGAGGAGGTTAAGACGTTTAAGAGGCAAAATGTGTGGGCAACAATGGATGGACTTACATGTCAAACTTCTGTACAATAAAATAACATTTACATTTCCACTGAAACAGCTTTGACAAGAGCTGAAATGAAATGTGACCTATGCTTGTGACATTAGCCTCTGTAAAATATGTAAAAGTTGGTTATTATTGAATATATTGCATTAGGAAGATCATTGCCAGCAGGTCGAGGGATGTGATCCTCTCCCTCTATTCAGCCCTGGTGAGGCACATCTGGAGTTCTGTGTCCAGTTCTGGGCTTCTCAGCACAAGAGAGACATGGAGCTCCTGGAGCAGGTCCAGTGGAGAGCTATTAAAGGTCAAAGGTCTGCAGCATCACTCTTACGAGGAGGAAAGGCTGAGGGAGCTGTGCCTGTTCAGTCTCGAGAAAACTCAAGAGAGGTCCTCCTCAGTCTTACCAAATCTAGAGGGGGGTGCCAAGAGGACGGATCCAGGCTCTTCTCAGTGGTGTCAAGCAATAGGACACAAGGCAACAGGCAGAAACTGATGCACTTGAATATGAGCAACTTGGTCCCTGAAATGTGTACCTGCCCATCACAGGGGGCTTGGAAATAGATGATCTTTAAGGTCCCTTCAAACCCAAGACATTCTATGATTCTGATTCTATAAGGAAGATCTTCTTTACTGTGCAGGTGAACACTGAACTGATTGCCCAGAGAGGTTGTGGGTTCTCCTTACTGGAAATACTCAAGAAACATCTAGCTGCAATCCTGTGCCATGTGCTCCCTGCTTGAGTAGAGAGGTTGGACCAGACGAGCCCACTGGTGGTCCCTTCCAGACTTAACAGTTTTGTGATATACCTCATCCAAGTGTGTGCCTTTACTATAATATTTTACTATACTATATATGCAGATGTATGTATACATTATTTCAGAATGTTAGTGTAATCATAAAAGGTGATTTGTTTTAGGAATTGCTGTTCAGAAATGCTTTTTTATTACCTCTAAGATTATGTCATCTGTCTGACCACTAGTGTCTACATTTGCAAACATACTTCATATTTCACTTATATATAGTTCATTCATCAGGGTTTCTTCAACAGTTTCTGGAAGGAATCATGCAGCTCTTCACCTTCAGTCTGCTTAGGCAGTATTGTGTATACATGCTGATCAATACAACTGCATTTTCTTCTCTTGTGGTTTTTCAAGCTGTAAATACCATTGCCTAAAACTTCACCAGTGCTAAACACCTTATTTTCTCAACCTTTAAATCAGAATGCAACATTTCTTTAGAAAGTATGTAGCAGAAAAGATCCTGTGATGGGATAGAACTTCTTGCTGTCAAACAGCTGACCAAGGCTAAACTCCTATGCAGACCATTAAAAAAATCCTCCCATGTGTGAGTATTACAGGGGAGCCAAATGGACCTGATCACTGGAAATCACTGCTGCATAGTTAAGTGGGCTGCCTTTGTTTTTGGATTTAACTTAGAACCCTTGCAAACTACTGTTTTCCCACTATGGTCTCTCAGAGTGCAGAATGAACAGTACTGATCTATACCTATACAATCAGAATAAAATAACAGTAGAATTTAAAAAATTATGTGACCAAAAATAACACTGAGAATTACTCTTAAGTCAGGTAAAACAATGTCGTGCAGAGCACACTAAATGAGCACACCCTAGCCATAACTGAATAGTCAGCAGGTGGAAGCTCTCAACTCACTGTTCTACAGCAGTGTGCTGGTTCTCTTTCCATAACTGGGAGAGCATTGCATGGGAGATTTTGCCCTGGCTTTGTCACTGTTTGTCATGATCAGAATACAGCAAGAGACCATCTATTGTACAGTTACTTGCAGGGCAACGTGGTATAACATTCAAGTCAAGCCTAAATAAATAGCTGCAATTTTAAAATTTCTTAGTTACTTTGTATTAATTCCATCAGACCTTCAAATTGGCTGAGAGAATTTCTAACTATTTTTCTTGATTTCAGAGACATTATCTACTTTGCATAAGGATTTTAATCCGAATATTAATACCTGCTTTTAAGCCAACACCTTCTTTGGAAGGATGCCTTTCTGATATAGCAGGAGTAAACATTGATCCACAAAGAAGAAAGCCTTTTTATTTCCTGTTTAAACTGTCAGTGAGCAAACAAGCTTCAGACTTTGACTGGCTTTAAATGGTTTTTACAATAAATGCAACTCCTGTGATTACAGCACCACTTCCACCCATAGTACTTAAGTGCTAAAGTACTTCCTTTCTTGAACTATTGTAAATGGACTTATATTTATACAGTAAATGCCAGTAAATCCTGTTAGCATGGCATTGTCTC
Organism: Buphagus erythrorhynchus; assembly: GCA_013400855.1. Classification (NCBI taxonomy): domain Eukaryota; kingdom Metazoa; phylum Chordata; class Aves; order Passeriformes; family Sturnidae; genus Buphagus; species Buphagus erythrorhynchus. The sequence goes on along the minus strand of VZTT01057611.1, from coordinate 23,867 downwards.
CATCTTAAGATTAGCACCCAACTGCTAAAGCAGTTCCATTCTGGAACTAAGAACCTAAGAACTTCTGGTTCTAAATCCACAGTAAGAGACATTTCCTAGAGAGCAGCACGGGATGAGCTTTGTTTGTTGGAGAAATTTTTGTCACGGAATAATGTGACAGCGACTTCGCACATTCCCCGTCCCGAGCTTTTCCCAAGGGGCGTAGCAGCCTCTCCTCTGTGCATTAAGTGGAAAAGGTGGGGAGGACACGCTCAAGAGAGACAATCTCCGCTTTGCCGGCCGAGGAACGCTGTAGTGCAGAGCGGGTGGGAGGGACACCATCCATGAGGCTGGAAAAGACCTCTGAGATCATCGAGCCCAACCTGTGACCGAACGCCACCTCGTCAACCAGACCACAGTACAAGTGCCCCATACAGTGTTTCCTTAAACACCTCCAGGGACCGTGACTCCATCCGCTCCCCGGGCAGCCCATTCCAGTGTCTCATCACCCCTTCTGTGGAGAAATTCCTCCAAACGTCCAACCCACACCTCCCCTGGCGCAGCTTCAGGCTATCTCCTTTCGTCATAGTTCAGGACTATGTCCTCTTGAATGAAGTGAGCTGCGTTCGTGGGCTCAGGGCCGGGCCGCGGGGGACAGCAGGGACAGGGACACGGGCAGGGATAAGGAGAGGGACAGGGACACCGCCGGCCTCGGGAGCAGAGGCGGCGGAAGTAGCTGCCATCGCCCCCCCGCGCACGTCACGGCGCCGCGCAGGCGCGTGGCGGGGCCGCCGTGGCTCCCTCTCCCCTCAGCCGCCTGCCCTCCCTCCTTCCCTCCGTCCCTCCCTCCCTCCGTCCCTCCCTCCGGCCGCTGGGCCGCGGCTCCTCCCTCCCTCCACCTTTGGCCGAGTCGCGGGAGTGCGCAAACGGCAGCTCTTCGGCGGCAGCGGCTTCATCCGCGCCGAGCATCAGTCGCGAAGGCGCGTCCTCCTCTCCTGCCTCCTCTTCTCGCTGCCCCCGCGGCCATGGAGCTGCCCGAGAGCCAGTGCAAGAAAGTCAAGCTGAGCAACAGGGTGCCGAGCTGGGTGAGCGGGCGGGCGGTGCGCCGGTGGGCAGGTGGGCGTGCGGGGGCCGAGGAGCGGGGAGGAAGAAGCGGCCGAGCGCCGTGCTGATGTGGCAGTGGGCGGCAGCGGGAGCCGGCACGGGGGGCTCCGTGCGGCGCTCTCCGCCCGGGCCGGGNGCGGCAGCGCCGGGGCCCCGGGGGCAGCGCGGCCGGGGAGCCCCGAGGGGCGGCCCGGGGCGGCTGTGGGCAAGGGCAGGAAGCCTCTCCGCAGAGGAGCCGGTGTCTGTAGGTTTCATCCCTGCCTCTTCCGCCGTGAACATCGGCTTCCAGCTTTTTGGAAGAAGGAAGACTTAAGAATGCGATGTACAATGTAGTCATTCATAAACCCGGGTTGGCCAAAGACTGGGGTTCTTTGTATGGCGGGTGTTATGTGGAAAACTGTCGAGACAGGGCTTAAAAAAAAATCTAACCAAAGCCTTCATTCTTGTTCAGAAAGATGGGGGAAGATCGGTTTACAGCAAAGCCCAAAATGCAACTATTTAGAAGAGACATTGCAGGCCTTTGAGAACATTTGATACCTCTGGTGATGCAAGACAAGCAAAAAGAAATGAAAAAGAAAGTATGATTTCTTTCAATCAGTGCTGAGTTAAAACAGGCAAGACGTAAGATCCAGAAAACATTTGGTATGGATGTAAGAGTGTAAATCAGTCTTTGAAGTCTTGTTGTGAGTAGTGCAGGCCACAGCTTTCTTGAAAAAATCAGCCGTTGCCTGAAAATGGGGAAGCTGCTGTCATACTTCGGTAGATGTTGTGCCTGTCCAAGTCTCTTCCACTATGTACAAGCTCGAACTTGTTTACATAAGAGAGTAATCGGCAATTTGCATTCTTTCAATTTCCACTAGGAAAAAGCAGAATCAGATGTTTAGAAGATAGTGAAATAGAGGATGCCTGTGTGGGGTTAACAAAGCGTATGCAAAAGTTACTCTGTATCATTTCCTTAGTCATTAGCAATGTCTAGATAGATTTGTCCGAACCAGGGAAATTCCTAAACAGACATTAAGTGTTTGCTGAGTTCAGTTGAGGTTGGCAGTCCCCTCTATGCTATGTGGCAAGCAGAGGAACTCTTCCACTTCTTCCTTTTGCTTCAGAAGACCTCAACTGAAATGCTCTTTATAAACCAATAAGCTTCACCAGGAGCAAAAATGCTGCTGATTCACATACTCCACAAGCAAATATTCTGGCACTTCTGGCTCTGCATCTGTTCAGCTGAGAGCAAAGTCAAAGCAACTTACCCTGATGGAATTGGCAGCCCCTAGGAGAGTAGGCAGAGCCCTGTCTTTCAGAATTTCTCTGTGATTCCAGTGCTATTCAAAATACACCTCTGCCTGTGGAAATGCCCTTGCCAAGCCCATCTCTGAGCACAGCAAACAGTTACTCCCCATTTACAGAGCACAGCATAGCCACAGACACTGCCATTAAGTGTGGGAAACATGGCTTGATAGGGAGACGTGTGGAAGACTTTCTTTAGAGTGGCTTGGATTCCTAACACGACTGAGCTGTTGTGTCACTTTGCAGGTGACTCCAAATGAGAACTTGCTCCAGTTCTTGTTTCTGAGAGCATATTCAGTAGGGTAATTCTGCCTTCATTTTTTATCCTTCCCCTCTGATGCCAGCCAGTGAGTCCCCTCCAGCACTGATCAATGAGCTGTCTCTGCCTTTGGTCATGCTGGTACTGCAGCAGGTGGAAAGCAAAGGCACACTCTTTAATAGTGTCTTTAGCATTGAATGTCTTGTATCCACAGTACTGGAGAAGATTCTGGGTGATTTCTGCTGCTGTGATCTTTCAAGTTGTCCCAGCTTTAGAGCACCTGGCAAAGGAGAGCTAGTCTGTGTCAATGGCAGGAGAGCATGCATTTGGCAGCTCAGATGGTGCTTTATGTAGAGGTGTGGAAGTGTCTTTTTGTACTGGTATCACTGAGGCAAACTGCTTTCTGGTGGGCTGTTGTAAGGATCCATGTAAGAATTCTTGATGTAGATGGGAGAAAATGTAATGCCATAGGCTATGACGGAATATGGATTAGGGAATTGTTAACTTTTTAAAAGACTAAAAGATATTATTGCTCAGATATCATTTCTGGGCTTGCCCTTCCTTCCCAAGCACACTTGTCCGAATCAAAGCACAGATTTTCAAACCAGAATTTGAGAAAATAACTAACAGAAGGTATTCCTGACAGTTTAATCCTGAAATCTCATAAAAATATGTAGGTATAACCTTTGTAGTAGCTGAATTTTTGTGTTGGAACCATGTCTGTTTTCTTTGCTTGTGTTTATATGTAGACAAAAAAAATGAGCAGTGTTCCATGTGCTTGAGTTACTGTTTGGCTATTGAGCAGAACACTTTGCAGGGAAAAAAAGAAAACTACCATTTAGTTATCAGTGCTGAATACTAAATAAAAATGTGTTGTTGTCAGGGAATCCCTGGTTTATAAGAGGCACATGGTGAGCAAGTTAACTAATGACCTTAAATGACTGGGATATGAGAAAGGCATTGGAAGTAAGATTGAAATTCAGAGGGGAGGCTGCTTGTGTTGCTTTTACTAGCTTATGGGAGTTCTTAGCTTGAGGAACCAACACTGCCATCTTAGAGCAGAAGGATATGAAAATAATCACAGTTTCTTCAGTGTACGTGGTTTACATGGAAATCATGTCTGTTTTCTGATACTTCCAGCCTCAAGCTGTCCCAAGTTGGTGCTTCTGCCTGGAGAGTCTCAACTTGCCATGGAAAGATTTACTTCCTTCCCCAGAGGTCTTGCTTTGTGAAAACTTAAAATTTGATACTGATCACAGAAGCACAATATTTCATTGTTGCTTGGAAGTAATGAAGAAGAAATTCAGCTTATGCTGGTGTACATGTCATCTGTCTGTTAACCATAAAACAATTATGTTGCGGTGCGTCACAATTAAACAATAATCTCTTCTTTTGGCTGTCTTTTGATGTGGGCTTGCAACCTGGGTTTGCTTTCCATCATCTGGATGCCTGTCTGTGTTCTTGCATCAAAGGTATTTGGCACTGATAGGCTGATTTGGCTTTGGTAATAAAAAAGTTATAGATGTAACTGGGCAAAACATCAAGAAAAATAAAAAAAAGGGTGTAATCTCAGGAAGTCTGTACATAGAGAAGTTGACAGACTTAGTATATCCTTTTGACCCCCATTATCTTTATTTCTTTTATTCCTGTGGTTCCAAGGTGTCTGTAGTGATTCATTTCCTTGGTCAACTACCTGCAAAGCTAAAATTTACCTACATGCCAGAAAAAGTAAACAGTGGAGTTATCCTTTCTTCTTTATCATTGCAGCTCCCCAGTGGACATCTATGAAAGGATTTCTTTAGTAGCCCTTTTTTAACTTCAATACCAAGATGTTTGCCTGTTAGAGCAATTTTGATTTCATGTGAGAAACTAACCAGGATAGTGGGAGAGAAGAAAAGAATATGTCAGCATTCTCAGCTGACATTACTGCTATAATGAAACACAGTTAACTGAAGCACTATTTCTGTTTAACGTGGTGAAGTAGGAGGCAAAATATCAAGATGAAATGTTTGTCTACATAACGCAGAAGCAGTGTGTTGCAGGGTGGAAGACCTATTTTTGTGGGGATGTCAGAGTGGAAACATCCAATGGCTGTTAAAAAAACAGATAAACGTTGGTGATTAATGCCCTTTTTTCATTAGCCCTTTTACAAAAATGTAGTGTGTCCTTTCAACAGTGACTACTATAGTGAATGTAATTAGGCTTAGAATTCTAAAACAGCTTTTTCAGAGAGTACTTGCTCATCTCATTGAATTTTTCTATTCTATGCCTTCTTATGTTTAATTTCTTTTAACATTGTTAATATGGATCTCCAAGGTGAGTGATGCTAAGTTGACAGACTTAAGCATATGACTGTTCTTTATGTCTGGTATAATTTTGTTTGGTCATTTAATTTCATCAGTTGATAGTCATCAAATTTTATGTACAAGAATTTGAAGACTGACTAAATAATTTAAGAGCACAAACAATAAGTGCCAGTGAGTATTTTTTTCTGCCACATAAATATTTATAGTAAGTGTGTATGTCAGGGATGGTAATTAAAAACCTGGGTTTTTAATTCAGCTTTTATTCAGCTTGTTCAGCTATTTATGCTCAGTGATGTGGGCAAATCATATGGAAACAAATTATTTAATAGGAAAGTGGACATATTTAGGGAAGTACTTTTTTTTTTCTTTTTTTCAGCAACAGAGAATGACTTGCTAAATTATTAACTTTTTAGAGCACCTCTATGAAATTTGTTTTCTATCAGAAGATAAGGGGGATTTGGGTACTGCTTTGCCCAGGATTAGTACTGAGCTGCCTTGTTTGTGTGCCTGTACACAGACACAAAAGGTGGGGCAGCTGGTGACTGGTAGGTGTGTTTTTGAGTGCATGCAGACTCTTTGGGCACTTTAACCTTTAGTCTTAGGTGCCTTCTTCTGAAGTACAGGTAGATTATTGTCCCCCTGCTCAGCTCACTGGCTGCTCCACTGCATGTATGTGCCTTGTCCTCTAGCAAGACCTTCTCCTTGCTGTGATTTCTCGTCTCTGCTAAGTAGGTATTAATACCTTTTTTTCGTAAAAGTTGTGTCTTTTCCATGACTTTAAGAATCCCTCCAGCCTGCTTCCTCAGGGTTTCATGTGTTTCATAAACCTAGCATAATACCCTGATTAATTTCATTGCTGCTTTCCTTGTTCTGGAAAAGAGAGGAAACTGATGTAATTTATGAAATGTGGTACTGGAAGAGGGTTCCTTGAATGAGACATTTGACCTCCAATGTACGAGTTTAATAATAGACTCGTTGCCAGGGTTCAAAAGCAAAGTGTGTGTGGGTTTAGGTCTTAATGTAAGAGAGCTTACTGAGACAGTGGCATGGGATTTGTGCTTTGAGACTGCTGTTTATCCAGTGCCTGGTACCATACAGTACAACAGCAATTAATGAGAGAGAATGTAGCTGTTACTGTGTTTGTTTGAATGGCTGTGTACATTCATTATGCACTATATATTTTTAATTGAAGCACTTCAATTATTTTTGTTGGTTTTAATTCCACAGTTTATGCATTTGCTCACTGAGATCTCCAATTTTATGTCATGCATAATTGTTCCTACTATAAGAAGAAAGATTTCGATTTTTTTACTTTTTGACTTTTGATTTTAGTCAGCTGTATTGCAATGACTTTTTGCACAAAACAGTTTTTTTTTTAAGAGATAAGTTATTTGAAGGTAACATGATCAGCAAGGATAACTTCATTTTGTATGGGTATAGCCTGTTTGCAGGTTGTGGTTTATTCCTGGTTGATATTCAGTGTTCATCTAATTTTAGTTGCTGGACTGTCACCACTGAATTACAGAGTTACTGTATTTAAAACCTGAACATAGGTTCTTACCTTGAGCTCCTGTTTCTATTAACTATAAGCCCAGCTGTGTATAGAAGTGGGTACATACAATCACACAACTTCATGATTTCCAAATAAGTTATAGATAAACCTTTGAATAGAAGAATGATGTAGCAGCAGTCCTTGAAGCCACAAGTAGATACCATATTTTTGTTAATTCTACTTTGTGGTGTCTCTCTCTGAAACTGTGAACAGCTCTTTGCTAGTACTCCATCGAGGAATATAGTCTCTAGTTTCTTTTATATTAAATATACTGCATGTTTTCTTTTTCAACTGGCACTGATACAATGATAAAGGAGAAGATAGTGCAGTACGTTTGCAAGCAAGGGAAGCCAAAGCAGCATTACAGATACCACTAATTCTGTTCATCCCCCACCCCCTCCCCTCTTTTTTTAAAGTCTTCTTTTTTGTTTGATTGTTCATGCGTGGTCTGACAATCTAAGGTCTTGATCTTTCACAAACAAATAGCCAGATACTACTAAAGTCTGAGATGATGCCAAGGCTGATCCTACTGTGGGCTCTCTCACTTTAGGTTGTAAAATGTGTTTGACAGCAGGGTCATCTTACTGAATATATTTGTAGAGCAGGTTATTATGATGAATAGTTTTAAGAAACTCAGTAACCAGCTTTATTTAATTAAAATTATATGAAAACCCCCCATATTTTAAAACAAATTATTTAAAAAGTTCCTTGAAGTAATACTTTCTTAAAACATATAGAATCTATGATAACTATGTCTTGCCTGGAGACTGATGATACCATATGTAAAGGCACTTGCTTAACTGAAGTTTGGAAGAGACTTGCATAGGTTGCAATGAAAAGTCCTCTTAGGAGTTAAAAATGAGCCAAAGCCAGTGCCACCAAATTTAGCAGGTGTGATTTGGCCTTAGTGAAGCCAAGCTGGCTGTCACTAATCACCTCCTTTTTTTCTGTGTGTCTTAGCATAGTTTCCAGCTACTTCTGCTCCATGATCTTGGTGAGACTGAGTTTGGTGGGCAGAGAAGTGGGTTGCCGCGGTCTTCCTTACTTTCCTTTTTAAAAATGTCCCTCCTTTTCCAACATCACCAGACTGCTGTGACTTCTCAAATATGATGGATCGTGGCTTAGCTACATCCTCCGCCAGTTTGCTCAGGGGGCCGCAGATGCGTCTCATCAGGTCCCATGGACCTGTGCACCATCAGGCTCTGTAGATGGACTCAAACCTGGTCTTCTCCTACTTTGGGCAATGGTTCTTCATTCTCCTGGTCCCTCCATTTGCCTTTCGTGACTTGGGTGGTATGACTGGAGCACTTGTCAGTGAAGATTGAGGCAAAAAAAGTTGTTGACTGCCTCAGCCTTCTCCATGTCTCAGGTAACCATGTCTCCCTTTTCCATCCAGAGAGAGCCTGCATTTTCCCTAGTCTTCCACCCTCTGTAGGATTCATTTTTGTGTTTGAGTTTGTCCAGGAGTTCCTTGTTCATCCATGCAGGTTTCCTGGCTGTTTTTGCCTGACTTCCTCTTTGTTGGGATGCATCACTCCTAAGCTTGGAGGAGATGGTCCTTGAATATTAACCAGTTTTCTTGGGCCCCTGTTCCATTCTGGTCTTTATCCCATGGCACTCTACCAATCTCTAAAATTACTTGAATAGAAGTCAAGTCAAGCAGCTCTAGCAGTTCATCTGTCTTTTTTATAGTTTATTTTTCTTAAGCAAGTTTTATTTGAAAGTAGTAGTTAATTAACCTGTCAGTCCCAAGCTTCACTAAGTAGCACAAGGGGTGTGGTTGTCTATGGCTGACTATTCTAATTTCCTGTGCCTCCTTGGATCCATGCTGGAGCTGGTGGAATGGGTATTGGTTTTACTTCCATTTTTCTGTCTCCAAGTCTTTCTTTGTGCCTGTGGATGGATTTGTTTGCTTTGCCAACTCACCGTTTATCAAAGATTTAATTGACTTCTTCTTTTACAGGGAATGCAAAGGGCAACCAATGTTACCTACCAGGCTCATCATGTCAGCAGGAATAAGAGAGGCCAGGTGGTAGGAACAAGAAGTGGTTTTCGTGGATGCACAGTCTGGTTAACAGGTACAGCCATGGATTTCTGAGGATCCTTTTGTTTTAGTTACTCCTTTGAAAAGCTACTTAGCTGTAGCTCTTTTTTGCGTGCTAAGTTCAATGTTTGTGAAATCTAAGACCTGGATGCAATTTTATTACTATTTTTAGGTAGACTAGCAGGAAATTGCTTTGGGACAAATAGTAACTTGAGAATGTATTTTGTTCAGTGCTCTGGGAAGGTTGTTTTTTTGGTACTATCTGCTACTTAATTCTGGTTTTGTTTGTGGATGTTGCTTTTTTTCCCTCTTTCTTTTCATTTTAACCAATTCTGTCTCTTTGTACTGTCCATTTTATCTATTTAGAAATGAAATGCAACTTTTTTTTTTCTAAGAGTCTGTACTTCTGGATCTTTTCCGTAAAAGCCTCTTCTCTTTGGATTGTTCATCTCTCCTTGACATTTCAATAACATTTCAACATAAACCTGTGCCATTGGGCAGCAATTGCATGTTTAGGCAATGCATATTGGCAGTTATTTTTGAAATCAGCTCTGTGGGTTTTTTTTTGTAAATAGAGGAGGTAAATACATTCTGGAAGACATTTTTTGTTTCGTAACAGTGAGGGAATTTTTTTTGTTCTGTCTGTCAAAGTTTTTGGAAGCTTTAAAATATTTCCTGTAAAGGTCTTTTTTTTCAGTTAAAACTGGAATTTAAAAAATAGCAAAATATGTCATTTAATTTGGCTTGTAAACCATTTAGAACACTGTTGTATTGCAACATAAAAGATCCTCAGAGAGTATTAGAAACTTACTACATTTACACTAAGTAAAACTGATTTCCACTAGTATTGGTAAATATGTGTGAAATGTAAAGCAGTCATTGATAACAAACTGCTGAGAGCTATTCCAAGCAGATTTGATACAGTGGCTTGCTGTCATATATTTCTTTGGGAAAAGAATGGAGCCCTTTCTCTCCCTGTTTCCATCACACACCTCCAGCCTCTCTCTCAATGCATGAATGATCTGGTGAGCTGCCTTTCTGTTTCTTTTGGTAATTCATTAATCTAGTTTTGAAAAAGGTCATGATAAAAATGTTTTCTCATTATCAACATGGCAACATTTTCCAGTCAATGTTCTTTTTAAACAAATGTAATCTTAATGCCCAATTTCCTTTTTTTTCCAGGAAGGAGGGTGGTGGTGGTAAGATATCAAGAATGTGTGTGGGAAGCCAGGTTATTGAAGATGTTTGAACAGTAATGTGAAAGGGTGAAAATGACTGTAGGCATTGAAGTGAGCTATATTAACCATTCTAGAACTGTGCAAGCATGACTTTCAAAATTCTGATAGGTATTAGAATAAAAGCTGAAATATTGGTACACTCCAAGATTCTCTCACTTTGTCAGCACTCATGGAGTGGGAGTGTATGGGAAGATCTTTCCAGGATCACTTTTCATTTTTCAAAGTAACCTTTATTTGAGAGCTCTATTTTAATGAATGTTGAGTCAGAGGGTCCTAGTAAAGAAAACTGAGGAATTTAGCAAAAATATGGAAAAACATTGCTTTCATGTATAAAATAATATGCAATTTTTAGAGTGCAAGTTAAAGACTTGTCAACTTGAAGAATGTTTTTAAATTCATTAATGTGTAACCTTAACTTTTGCAATTGTCTTGGTTTGAAAGACAGGTATTTGCTAAAAGGGACAAGAGCCTCCTTTTTTGAAAAGAGAGTATAAACCCCCCCTTTCCTTTCTTCCCTTCACTTTGCTATGATTTTTGGAATTAAAAGAGCTCTCAGGCAGAGATATGGGGGTAGGAATAACAGTTCTTTACTGATATATATATATATATATATAAAACAAGAGAAACAAAAACACAACAATAACAGCAAGATCAACAGCAGCAGAGCAGAAAACCCAGTAAACAGTTCTGATTGTGGACACCTTTCCTCTGGGGTGCGATTACCGCTCTGATGTTCTCAGTGAGAATGGAGGAGAGGCGGTGATTCCACATGGCTGGATGGCGTCTGTGTCCCAAAATGGGAAAGGGCAGAGGGGAGAAGCTGCTCACAGATCCCGGCGCAGGGTCAGTCCTGATGCTCCAAAAGGATGTGCTGAAGTGGGTAGGAGATGCAGGAGAGTGTCTGACCAGGGAAGCCTCGGGGATCCCACAGCCAGGGAAGGCAGCTCCCACGTCAGCGTGGCAGAGCAGTTTCTAGCGACCGTCCTGCTCCAAGGCAGATGAGCGAGCGGCAGAGCACAAGCCCCTCACCTCAGCTCTTCTTTTCCGGTGTTGCCCCTCTCCTCCCCCCTTCGAGAGAAAACTGTTAACTGAGCTGATGGGTGTAGACCCAAATACTTAGCATATCAATGGGAAAAAATCCACAGAAAGAAAAAGGGAAAATTCAACTCCCAACAGCAATTCATTGCATGTTGGAGACCAAATAATGTGTGAAAAGACAGAGTGTTTGAGTGAATAGCAAGCTAGACGTGGGGACAAAAATGGCAAATCAAAGACTGCATCAGTGAGAAGTAAATGATAGAGTTGCTGAAATCTTCTTTTGGACTGCTGTGCCTATTTTCTGTGATGGGGGTGTACTTAATTGCTGCCAAAAGAAGACTGTTCTGTTTCCTGCCTTGTGTTCCTTCTCTTGCCTTGCACACACTGTACCTCTTGCCCAGCTCAACACTGAGCTGATTCAGCTTGGGAAATCATCAGTGAACTTACCACAGCCTCCCCCCACACACACAAAAGGGAGAAAAAGGGAAAAAAACCACCTGAGTGTGGGGGGGTGAGATTAACAGACTGAGTTGGCTAATGGACACCAGAGGAAGCAATGCAATGACTCCTTTTCTTTAAGTTACATCACAAACTGTCAAGGTTTCCTTTGCACTTCGTGTTTTTTTAGGACACGCTTCTTAGCATGGCTGCTTATCCTTTGCCATAGATGTCTTGGAAGTAACACCAAGCTGCTGTTTTGTGTGATTTTTTTTTTTTGGCTTTCTCCATTCTCTGAAAGTTAGAATAAATATTAATCACCACTAATAAAAACATTTTTCTTCACCCAGTAGTGCTACTTTTTTTTATACTACCATTACCCGTTTTTTTTCCCCCCTCGCTCTAAGGGTAATGTCAACTTATGAAGATCTGAATTTGTGTTCCATTTATGAATTGACTTCTTGGTATAAGCAGAAGCATGTGCTCCAGATAAATTGAGATTTAGTGTGGAAAAATTATTTAAATACATTTCCAAATGAAAGTGAACAGTGGACTTTTTAGGGCCAGCATAGGTTTGTTGCCAAAGATGTTGCTATAGGACATGAGAAACAAGACGCGTGCACACTGCAACTCGAAAGGTGAAAAAGAGAGAGAGTTTAATTTCTGACTCCATATATATAATTTTCCAAAGGTGACAGTGGATTGGAGGGTGACAGTGCCACCTCTCCAATGACACTGGACAAACTAACAGTCCATCAACTTTCTCCACCTACATGAAAGAATGAAAAACAAAAAGTTGTTTACAGAAAGTGCGTGAGAAAGTTGGTAACAGGAATGAAAACATCAGGAGGCATTGAACATCTTAAAAAATCAGGGTGACATCTCACCCTTCTCAGTTTATAAAAAGAAAAAAAACCAGAAAAGAAAAATGAACAATGTGAAAAACAAAATTTTGAACAAAGTTCAGTGTCCATTCATGGAGGAATCATCAGAGT
>VZTT01057610.1:48310-73357 GCA_013400855.1 Buphagus erythrorhynchus | reverse complement strand
GTTTAGCCATGTCAGGTAAATTTGCCTTTCTTTAGGAGTGCTGATGCCTCAGCTGGGAGGCACTGTGTCACTTGGGCCCTCCCACATGTGGGTTGCCAAATGTTGATCCATAGCCAGAGATCCAGAAATTGGGCTAGGACTGTGCCAAGCTGAGCCATGTGGTGTACAGAAGGAGGCAGGGTCTGTCCCAAAGGGCTGCAGCCCGAGACGAGACACAGCAATTCATTGTAGATAGGCTGGAATTCTAAAATAACAGCTGGCTCACCAAATGCCCCAATGAGTTTTTCTGTCTTCATGAGTGTTTTGAGAGAAAATGACAGCAATTCTGTAGATGTTTGAAGGAGCCCCTCACAAGAAGGAGTGAGGGTATAGGTGTGTGTTAGAAGTCAATCAAAGTTGTTTTTTTGTCAGTTATGCTCTCTTAGAGTTGTGAGGGCACTTGTGGAGAGACAGATTTCAAGGTCATCCTGCTAGTGTAACACACTGAGCTCAGGTTTATTGTGTGTCCTTTATTAAGATCTGGTTTGCATCCTGAGATGAGTACTATTAAACCTGCATGCAGCTGTGAATAGGGGTTGGAGTCAGTGTATCATTGATGCTGGTGTGAACTCTGCAGTGGAGGCACCCTTTAAATACTGTGACACTTGCATATGGTACCCGGCATTGCATGTAAAGGCAGCCTCCACACAAAGCAGCCATCAAAAGAGGCACAGAAGGGTGAAAAACTCAGCTCAGATAATTTAACTAATTCTGTTCTCGTAGATGAACTCCTAGATAAAGTACTGTGTACATATTTACATCTGTCATTTACTTATTTGTGGGGCTTCACTGTCTGAAACTCTACATCAAAGTGGTTAAAACATAATAAAAGATTGCTTGGTTTGGATTTTATATACTGCTGCCATATGCTACTGGTGGGGTAACTATTGGGAGGGTTGGAAAGAGGTTTGTTTAAATATTATAATAGCATTTTTTCCTGTTCTTCAGTGTAAGAGTCACCTTTTTTTCTTTTTAAGTTCTTCTGTCCGAAAACGACTGCGGGAGGATAGAAGAGCAAACACAGCACAGAAGCTGCAGCAGATGAAGCAGAAGCTAAATGAGACTGAAAGAAAAAGAAAAAGGTGGTTATACTGGAAACCTATTCTCATTAAGATTGGGTTTGGTACACTGATTTTAGTTGGTGCTTATTCTTGCTGGAAAATGTATTTTCAAGAACATTCCTTTGTAAGTGAACAGTAAGTGTGACTGCTCCAACAGATAATTTTGCTGGAAGGTAATGAGTAGGGGTGTGACTTTAAGCATAAACTCCTTATTCCTGGAATGGGTACAGACTGTTACATACAATAGAGAAGTGATGTAAACTTGATCTCATGTCGACATCTCAGGACTTTCCACTGCAGGTACTTAGAAAAATGAACCGCTGCCCCCCACAGAATTGATGGTTTTTGTTTAATATGAGCAGGTACAAACTTGCTGCAGCTGTTTATATACTTTTTTAAAATGGTGTTCTACCAGATCTTGAACAAATGCTGAACAATGGAGGTTTAGCTACTGAAGGCTGTCTGGATTTAAATTTACATGCCTGACATAAGCAATAAACAGTGTTGTATCATTTACATTATTAATGCAAAGAAGTTATCCTTAAATATGTGTAATGTGTAATGTACTAGTGACATGAACATAAACATTTTATATTCTTACGACCTAGGATAAATATATTTTATAATTGCATATTTAATCTTTTTGTAGTTCACTGTACTTTTAAAAGCTCAGTTTGTACAAATTTCTGACCAAAAGAATTTCATTTTGAAACTAAATGTAATTAGAATTTGTGCATGAAAAGAATAGTGCAACCATTCCCCATATTTGACTCTCCAGTTGGATATGAGCAGCTAGGGGTCTGATGAAGCACTTGCCAATTTCTACTCTGTTAATTTGCATTCCTTATTTATTTTTTGTAGTTTTCATTATTTAAGTAAGACTTGGATTTTTTTTTTAAGGCTTTTGAGAACTTAGCCCCCCCCACTGAAAGTTATACTGTTGATTATTGTATTCAGACTTCAGCTACTGTTTGAAGGCCAATATTGTTCAAGTTCTGCATTCCATTAAATGTAAAACATAATGTTTTGCGTGTCTATAGATTTTAATTACTAGAAAGAATAAAATTAATTCATCAGTAATAGTTGTAGAAAACACATCAAGGGAAACGGTAGTTGGACTTTCAAGGGTGGCTCTGATAGAAAAGAAATTTTGGTAGTGTTCTGCCATACCCAGTGTTTTCAGCTGTATGAGCCACTTTGGAAGCTTCACAAAGTCTAGAACTGCTTTTCAGGTTCCCCAGCACTCTGTTAATAGAGACATACTAGTAAAACACTTGATGACTAATATTTTGGGAGTATCTGTGCTACATCCCCTTTGAAATTACTGAATGCTCCCTTTACATTACGTGAGTAGTAACACTTTCTAGATAGTAATTCAACACAAACCACTTTCTGCCCTTTAAATTACCTTTGAAGACAGAGATGGTATATAGCTGAATGTAGCTTGTTGTTCAAGCTGGGATCTAGTATTTGTAGGATTGAATTATACTTTGAAATGGGAATTTTATTTATTCAAGCATTGCCTTGTTGGGTAACTTCAGAGAAGTTATGTTTTCTCCTTCTGTTTTCTAAGCTTGGTTGTTTTCTGTTGAATGTGAGGTCTTGGGGGTCTTCTTCCACCCCCCCTCCCCATTTTGTAAAGCACTTCTTGGATTTACTGCTGAAAAATACTCAAAGAGCTGGATGATTATTTGCTCCTTATTCAAAGGAATTGACGTCCAAGTTTTCCAGTACATCCAAGCTTGGTAGTCACATATGAGGCGTGGGGCCCAGTTACTCTGACATTTACTACACAAAGCTAAGTACAGCTTACTCTTTAAAATTCTCATTTTGCAATAGCTGATACTATTCTGGACTACGCTGTTTGTATAGTAAACAAACGCTGAAAGGTCTGGATGAGGAAAACAGGTGTAGTGTCATGGAGTACTGGATTCGGGAAGTTATGCGTCAGTAGAACAAGACAATTTGTTCCATGGCATAGCTGGCCAGTTGTGCAGCTTGAATAGCAAAATGACTGCTGGGACATAGCGCAGGCAGCTCATATATTTTAAGACATTTCACAATTTTTACAACCACGGTAACTTTTAGCCAGCAAGAAGACTGTCAAAAGTTTTTTTTTCCTTTAAATTGAGGACAGGTTTTTCAGTTTCAGCTATAACTGATAGTAGGTGTAAATGTATGTGCCTTATAAAGATATTTTGGTTATGGAAAAATACATGGAATGTAATTTAAATGCTTTTGTAACAGAAATATTCCAGATTTTATTCTAGATACTTAAAAGCAGCTAAGGAAAAAGTGCACGTGAATCTTGGACTGATACCACACTGTCATTTATTGCCCTTCTTTTGGCATGAGGATTTCCTGGGCTACCAGTATCCTACAGGCACGGAGCTCTAACTGCAGCTTGTCAAGTTGTTACTTCATTTTTTTTTTTTCCTGATTCCATCTTCTAAATTCTGGCTTTTCAGTTTTCTTGGTCCTGAGTAATCATTCCTTAGTTCAGGGTGGGGCAGGGCAGGGGGCAGCCAGTTTAGATCACCTCACACTCTGCTACCTTCTTGATGCAATAAAGCAGGACTTGCACATTCAGCAGTTGTTCTGTAAGAGTTTGGTTCTGTAATTGCAAGTACCTTGGGAGTCTTAACTGTTAAGGTAGGATGAACCAGTACAAGCCTTGGACTGTTCAAAACTATTTTGAACAGTGAATTGTTCGTGATAGTATGAGAATAGTAAGGAAAATCAAATGATTGGTCTCTTTGTACATTCCAGGAAATAATTTGGATAAAAATCTTCTTTCTGGTCCATCATTAATCCTTAAAACCCATAATCTGGAGGATTGTTTTCCTTGCTGCACACTAAGCCCTTGTATTACTTTGTTATTCTGGAGGATTTAAATTTGCAGCAGTTTTGCACAGCTTGGATGTTAAATAGGAACAAATATGGACCAAAATGAAAAACTGTCCTATCCCAGTCACCTCTAGCATAGGAAATGCTTAAAGGGTGAAATTGAAGGGCATGCATTCTGACCCCTCTCCTCTCCCCCTCCTCGATTTCTGGCAAACTGCTGGCTAGTCCCATGCTACTTCTAAAATGTCCTTGGGCTCAATTTAAAATGTTACTGTGTTGGTTTTTCCCCTCTTCTCTGGAAATGCATCAGTTGAAATATTTGATGCATTGTGGGTATCTCTGATTAAACAGTGTTTTACTCTCAGATGAACACTTGTGTACAAGTCATGCATGTTTTCATAAAAAAATACCTAGCACACATTTGGACCTCCACTGCAAGGGCTTTGCAAAATTGGAATTAATTCTCTGGGTTTCCTATTTGTGTTCTTAGTGCAGGGACAGTCCACTTAGTGACGGTACATATGTATTTTCCTTGAAATGTATTAAGTAAAATAATTTAATTCAGTGTGAAATAGCAATTTGGAAGAAACCTCTGGATTTGATGTGGAAATGACATGTTGCCAGTGAAATGTGGCTTATTCTGTTAAACCTTGAGTAATATGGTTTACTGACATCAGCTTATATCCCCCTGTAAAGGGAAGAGGCGTAAATGTGTATGCATGTATGTGTGACTGGATCATGCAGGCGATGAAAAAGCCTGGTTAGCTTTATGTTTAATGAATGTAAACCAAACTATTTAGTTTGCTGTTTGGCATTATAGTAAAACCTGAGACACTTGAGGACTGCATGAGAAACTAAATTAACAATGACAAAAGATGAAGTCTTCTGCAGGGCCAAGTGGCTTAAGCCAGAGGACGGTATTTGAAAAGGTGATGTGACACACAGTAGTCTTCCTGGGCCTTTTTGTTTGCCCCCAAAGTTTTAAGTCAGTCTTTCATTTTTATGTACAAAAAATAAACATGTTCAAAATTGCATCTCTGTCTGAGTCTTTATTTAAATTGGAAGGATAAATACTTGGGAGCCCTCTTTCAGTGTGTCATAACTGGTGGAGGAAAGCTGCTTTATAAATCAGTGTAGTGCTTGCAGAACTCAGACGCATTTTACCTGTAGTAGCTTGGGGGTGTGGTGCTGTGAACACCGAGGTCTCTTTCTGTAGACTCTCAGAGTAAAACCTTCTCGTGCCTAAGAACAAAATGTCCAGTGCTGGGGTGTCTTTTTCACTACAGGAAATCTTTGCCTAGAAACAGTTACTTTTGAGCCGCTGTAGCAGGATTGGCCTCCAAAGCTGAGGGAGGTAATGTGTTTTGATGTAGCCTGCCATAGTCCCTCTGAGACTCAAGGAGACTTCTGCAGTGCTTTTGGTTAAATGTGTGAGGAAGTGGTTTGCTGGACTGAGACCTGTACTCGAAACTCTCCAGCAAGGATGTGCTTTATACTGTAACATGGAAATTCGTTCTGGAAAAGCAATGGCTTTCCAAGAGTACTTGCTCAGAGGCAGTAGTTGCTCCAGGGAACACATGAAGCTGTTTGGTGTTGACAGTGAGCTCCAACGCCACTGTTTGTTCTTGGCTTTTTTTTTTTTTTTGTTGTTGTTTTTTATCCCCGTACTCTGTACTGAATCGGTGACTTTCTTTTGGTTGTATGTCGCAGGCCGAGACTGACTGACACCTAAGCCTTCGAGACTTGTGAATATTCTGCAGCTATAAACTGCAAATTATTGACATGCAAAGCAAGACATGACCCCCCTCTTCGGGAACAAAAAGTGAGGTCTGTTAAGTACCAAGAAGACCTCAGTTATCTGTTTACAGCGTAAACTGCACCGAGGGGATGAAGACCACCAGCAGCGTGTGCTACTTTGCAAAACAAAATAATTTACCATCTTGTGTTTTTATAATGCCTGTATTAATGTAGAAAGATGTAAAAGAAATAAATTAGGAAGTATTTTGTTTTGTACTGCCATTCTTATTGTATTTTTATACTTTTTGGCAGCATTAAATATTTTTTTAAATTGATGATGTGCTGTTGTCTGCGCGTTATGTTAGGGAGAACCTGTTAAGAGCGTGTGTTGTGGAAAAAGAAGGGTTTTGCCTTAAGGTTTCCTGATATCTGTCTTAACTGGAAAATGGCAAAATTAGGATGTGCTTTATGCAAGTATTTTCATTAATGCTAAGTATTGTAGTTTGATTTAGGAGGAACTCTTGCACATTTGTTTTGTAATACACCACTAAGAATATTATTTTATTAATCTGACCAGTTGGTTTGGTAATTCTTTTTATGTTTGCTATCAAATATGCACAAAATGTTCAGAGTAACTTTGTGACAGGAAAGTGTTCTGTTGGTGATGTGCTTTAAAGGGAGGAAAGGGGGAAAACCTGAACTCTCTTGACCCACGGTCCTGTGTAGTTAACGGGAGTTGAGGAACAAAAACGAAGTGCACAAAAGTCAATGGTGTCTGTAATTAAACAGGTTTTGGATTGTGCCATTGCTGTGTGTTCTATGTACAGTATTTTCCTTCACGTCTCCTACCTTCTGTCAGTGTTCTCCTTGATATAGTCAGGATGGATTGGAAATGGGTAAGCCAGAGTGCTGCTTAAAGGAGTTCTTCCAACGAGTTCAGCAGGGTTTCCAGCCTGTGCCTTTGGTAACTGAGGTGATCTCAATTCTGCACTTGTTCGCTCATGGTTTCAGATAAACCTTAACTCAAAAAACTATATATATTTACTATGACTCTCTAAACTGGCACGTGGTGGGTTTTACATGGAATTTGCACCTTGCATATTTTTGTAACAGGTTTTTTTACAAGTTATATAGTTACTGAAAGTGAAGTGTGGAAGGTGGGGAGAATCTAGTCCAACTGAGGCAATTTTTGCTAAAAAAGGCAGCAGCCTGAAACCTCATCAGAACTTGGTCTTGAGGACCATTCATGAAAGCAGTCATATTCAGAGTCGTGTGGAACTTGAAGGGGAAGCTGAAGCAGGGGAGTACTTAATGCTATTTCTTGAGCTAAAGACACACTTCACACCATTCTGAAATAGTCTAAATTGCCAGTCCTATTTTTCCAAATTTTTTTTCCTTTACATGATTACCATTGTTCTGAGCCTGTGCTGGAGGAGAAAACATTGCCATTTGATTCAGTTTTCATTTTCAAGTTGGTACAGCTGTGAAACTAGGAGTGTTTACAGCAAGAGATCAAGCTCTGCCAAAACCACTGCAACAACCCCTGCTGTTGTTGATTACAGGAACAGGGCCTGTTTATACCACTTGGGACATCAGACATCTTTGGATAAGGCTTTCAGCTGTTCAAGCCTTTTACCTTTAGCTGTGGTTTAGGTTTTCATTATTTTCCCCCTCTTGGAGTTGTGAGTAAGCATGTAGTGCATGACTACTGGAAGTGTGCACGTGCCTTATTCTACCTGCTGCTGTCACATGCAACTAGTTTATCATGTGGGGCATAGATAGCTGAATATTCTAACATAAATGCTGATTGCCCTCAGTTTTTAAATGGTTTTCAGCTACTGAGATGCTGGAATAAAGTTGATGTCAGCCAACTTGATGAATCGGCAAAGGAGATCAAGATAGAGGGGCTTTGTTGGGTTTTGTTGAGTGCTGTCTTGTGACAGAAGTCTTGCTTTCTGACCTCTATACTTGTTTGGTTATTTCTACAGGCCCCAATTCTTGACTACTGTTGGGAAAGTATTTAAAAAGGTAAAGAAAGGGGAGAGAAAGGACCAAGTGAGTGTGTAATTGTAGCCTTTAAAGAAATGGGGTTAAAATGATCAGACATGTGAAAGGCATTTTTTTCCAAATGAAGAAGCTGTGATTTACTGTCATTTTTTTTCTCCATGTTCAAGGGTGGTGTTGCAGAGGTGTTTTTATTTTTGCTAGTCGTCTGAACAGCAGGGCAAAGGCGCAGCCTTGTCTTGCAGGAAGGTTTTGGTGTGTGCAGGGGCTGTCCCAGGCACTGGAGGCAGGAGTGGCTCACAGCCAAGGGCAGGCTCCACCTGCAGAACTGCTGGCCTTAGAGAAGCTTAGTCCTTGTTCCTCTCAAAAGGATCCAACTGCCCTCTACCTTCTTCACAGGGAACAGGAAAGCCCCGAGGATTTTCTCTTTCAGAAAGTACTCCCAGTGTTCTTTTCCCTTCTTGAGGTTTCGCTCCCTCGGCTGTGCCTCTTTAGGAGGTAGGGAACATCTATGGCTCACTTAAGAAAAATACTGTGAAGCAAATAACACCCCTTTCATTGCTTCTGTCAGGTCCTTTAGTCCCTAAAGACTTAATTTGCTCTTCTGCTCTATATACACCTCGTAGTCACTTGGCTTAATCTGAATATGGTTATTTTTCCAACTAGCTTTAGGCTTATCAGACTTGCCTTGTGCTACACATGGCCTTTTGTCTGCATTCCCTGACTGCATCTGCATTTTGACTCGCCACCTTACCAGTCTGGATAGCTGTGGGAACTCCTAAAAATATATTTTGGTTAATTCTCACTTTTCAACTCTAGAACTGACCATCTTGCATCCATGATGTAAAGTTGTTTTTAAATCAGCTGATGTGACCACTTCCAAAAGGTCAAAATTGAATATAGCTAACTACTATAGTGCAACAAGTACCATCACAAACATTGAACACGTGAACTTTCCATCACACAACTGTTGTCTCAGATTAAGCCTGCAAAATACACAGATACCAGATTGCCTGATATCAGGCAAGGTTCCCTGATTCCTTTGTATTTCAGAGCACTGTATTCATGTTCAGTCTAAGAAGGCTCATTGACCTAGAAAGCTCTAGTTTCAGCATCTTAGCAGCTTCTGGAAATGGAATGGAAGCCTGGAAAAGAGAAGGCTCAGGGGTAATCTAATTATGGCCTCCCAGTTCCCACAGGGACCCTACAAGAGAGCTGAAGAGGGACTTTTTACAAGGGCATGTAGTGAAAGGATAAAGGGAAATGGCTTCAAACAGAGTAGGTTTTGGTTGCATACTAGGAAGAAATTTTTTACTGTAACAGTGGTGAGGCACAGGCTCAAGTTGCCCAGAAAAGTTCTAGATGCCTCATCCCTCAAAGTGTTTAAGAATAGGTTGGCTGGGGCTCTGAGCAGCCTAGTCTAGTAGAATGTGTCCCTGCCTACAGCAATGGGGTTGGAAGTAGAGGATGTTCAGGATCCCTTCCAACCCCCACCATTCTATGACTCTATGCAGACAGAAAAGGCAGAACAGCTGTTACAGTGCTTGCAGTCTCCCCAGTTGAAGCTACCACAACAGCATTGGGAAAAGAAAGCAAAACCAGATCACTTCTGATCTTCACTTACCTTACCAGTCTTGGAAAAAATGTTAAGATCCACAGTTGATGGGAAAGTGGAGGGTTTTATCTTCCAAGAAAATCCATGACTACACATCACTCTCAGTTCTCAGCTGCATTAAAAAGGAGCACCTTAAGCTTGTCCATGGCAGTAACACTTAACCAGGGGAAAAGGTTTCTTAAAAAATATTTTATTAGAAAAAACTTCCAACCAAAATTACTCAATAAACAACTGTACAAAACATATTTCTTTGGTGAGTTTGTGAAATTTACCTTAATTTCTTTAGCTAGCCACAAACACAAAGGGAATTTTTCTTAAATAAATCATTTATGTAGACACAAAGCAAGCTGCTGCTCCTTGGCAATTACTGTGTAATCAACATCTCAAGGGACATCTGTGACCGCACACGTGACTCACAGAGAGTTCAGAGCTGATCAGAAGAGGGCAGGTGGGAGACCGTTGCCAAAAAGTAAGCGCCAAGAACTTGGTATCTTCCACTGTGAAGAAGGATCTGTGGCATTGTTGCTCTGCAACAAACCCAGAATAATTAAATTTTAAGTAGTAATGATATAACTGGCACAGGTATTAAAATAATGGGCAGCAGTACAAGTGTCAGTATCATGGTGGGTTACTTTAGAGAAGAGCACTGGAAGAGAGAACTCAATCAAACCTTTACACAATTTTTGCCCACACCTGTCAAACAAAAGAACTGGTGTTCAGATTTGTTTTTTCAGGTGGGGAAACTCCCAGTGAGATTTTAATACAAATATATATTTTATTTGGCATATTCTTGATGACCAAGAGCCAAAATGAACCCATCTGGACTGAAGAAAAATGAAAATAATGGATATAAAATATGAAAGCAAGAACTTTAGATCAAACATTACTTACTTCACTTTTAATTAGCTGGAGCCATTCATTAAGATAGTTAACAAGAACAAATGCATCAGGGATGTTGTCTCCTTCTGAGCAAAATTTCAGAAGAACTGCCATTTGGATTCCCTCTGAACAGCTGCAACAAAAATGAGCATGCGTTTATATTTCACTTTTAGATCCACAACAATTATATTTATGTATTAAGAGCAGCACAATATGCATGTATCTTGTGAAAAGCCAAAATCAAAAATGAAACATGTATGTATATATGTTTTTTTTCCTCTCCAGATTTCCTTGATCACATTTTCACACTTCATGCTCTTTTGCTTAATCTTGAATTTGTTCTTTACTTTGCAAGGCAAGAATCTGACATCTTGCAAGAATATTCAGGCCTTTTACATACTTAGTTTGCATTTTTGTGCTGGTGAGGTGACTATACACATCCTTTGATACAATCACTCCTTATCTTTCTGTGTATTTTAAACTGGCAGTTTTGCAGGCTGCATATCACTACTTCACTCAGAATATTCTCATTTTTAAATGTAGATATTAACATGGTTATTCTAAATTTTTTTACCTCACATCCTGGCAGATCTTTTCTTTTGCAATTGTATATTGTTTCCATATTGAAGTCGGTATAAAGGTAAGCATGGCATTAGTAACTTTGCTGCTGTTGAATGCAATAGTGTGATCAGGTGTCAAAAGTCAATTTTTCACCTGACACAACACATCTTTTGCAGAACCACACTGTTGTGCTGTAAATGAGTATTAGTTTCTAAAATTTAAAAATTCAGCTTTCAGCACAACTTCTGATGCACGCACCTTTTAACAAAACCCCCACACCTAATTTTTTTGCTGGCCCTGAAATCTTAACTCATTCATAGTGCTCAGAATTGTTTGCGGGTTTTGGGGGTGTTTTGTATAACTGAAGTTGGAACCATTTGCCTCAGGAAATAGTTTTAGTTAAAGTAGCACAGGTACAGGAGCTCCACTATTTACAAATTGTGGTTTGGATAATATCAGATACCAGATTGATTGTGATCGTAACTGTAAAGACTTCATTATTTTTCTTTAACCTATTCCCATATATTTTTATCTCATTATGACTTTATGATCCAGGACTCCCTACTTCTCTTCCTCTTAATTATGGGCCTGACCTGGAAGAAATTCTATTCCTATAAAGCCCTGTTCTATAAGAAGAAGGACTTTTCATTTCCTGTAACATAATAGTTTATAAGATAATTTTACCCAAGTACTAAAAACAAGACTTCTGATACCTTTCTGTGCTTATCTTTAGGCAACTCACCTCTCAGTAAACAATAGTTTTGTGATGCCACCCCCAGGTATGTGCAGAACTTTGTCTGTATCACTTATTCCAGGGTAAGCTGCTACTCTTTCCATTTCTTTCCAGTTTAGCTCCTTCATGTGGCCTCCAACTGCTTTTTCCAGATCAGGTGTGAGCAGGTAGCGCAGTGGTGTCCTAGAAACAAGTCAAGGATGCATTCAGTCTGCCAAAGAAAGGACACTACCCCAGTTATCACTTGTGGCAGACAGAAGGTGCAAGCACTGAGGACCTTGCACCTGCAGGGAAGAATTGCTCTGACATTCCCTCCCTCTTCAGATCAAAGTTGGAAAGTAAGTCTGTGGCCTCAAATCTGTACAAACTACTCAACTTTCTGCCACAAATAGAACTTAGGTACCCTTTTAGGGGCTCAAACAACAGGCAAGTGCCAAATACACAAGCACATAAATACAGGAACTGGTTATGGTTGTTAAAATAATTTACAAATAAAATGTGCTTTTTTCTTCCTTCAGATAGGATGTGATTAATTCAAAATCTGTTAGGGTAAACTTGGACTTCACCATGATACAGTATTTTTAGTAAGCTCACACTACTAACACATTCAGACTTCAGTCAAGTTAAAAGTATTTTCTGAATGCACTACCCTCACTCTTTAGTAAATCTGCTATAAGGGAGTTGTTCTGTGGTGCTGAAGGAGCTGGGAGAGTTTAAATCACAACTTATGACTTAGACCTTGTCAAATAACCATCAGTCCTTCTCATTTCATTCCATATTAGTTGGCCATCCTGCAACTGTATGGATCTACCACTATATCTGGGATGTGCATAGATCTAAAGCTCATTTGAGGCCCTATACATTTATAGAGCCTGAGGATAACAACTGCAGAAATACTGGTTTTATTTGCAAAAATACTGATTTTGTTTCTTGTGAAATCACCAATTATGATGCCTTCATCCAGCAAGAAATGACTGTTTTTTGGATGGGTAATATCAAGTAAAAAAATACTGCAATTGCAGCCTTGCAGTTGCCTCCCAACAAATAATAACTGGTAACTTCCTATTAAAATAAAAAAAAAAAAAGACAACTTTCTGTATATCAAAGAAAACCTTTCAAATGCAGAATGATGACAAAGAGGTCAGAAACGAATCACTACTACAATCAACTATTAAAAATCTAACCTGTGACCTGTATGTCAGCAGTTAATCCCTGACACTGCCTGCAGCCACAAGAAGTTAAAACTCAGGCAAAGCAGGTCAAGTGCAATTTGCTTACAGCTTTTCATTTAATCAGTACTTTTGACAATAGTAACCCAGAAAATTCAGTGACTAATCCTGTATTAGATCATGTTTTAATACCATACTAAGCATTTTATGACCAATGCACACATGCAAGCAAAAGCACCCTGCCAAAAGTACTTGGTACATGGAAGTAGAGGGAAATATGTCAGTCAAAAAAAAGCCCAGAAACACCAGTTAGGTCTTTTAAGGACACAAACATACCCCAGAAGCTGCTCATCATCGCGCTGGTATGCGTGGCTGCTGGACAGAAGGACAACCCTGGCACATTTGCTGCTCTTCACCCAAGAAAGCAGGGTTTCACAGAATGGCCTGTACTTGTTCTTTATGCAAAGACAGAAAAAAAGTGAAAAATTTAATGTGTCCTTAACAGTACTAGGTGTTATACGTAATGTTTAGCAGTGATGTAAATTATTCTTCATATCCACTTAGTCTTCAGCCCCAGATATATTATTAGAAAGCAGAGAACTGCCCCAGTTGTTTACTTAAGTAAAACTACACATAGAATTATAAGAATTATCATTAAGACCATATCAAAAACAGTACCACCTGTATTGTATGCCATTGATACCAAAGGAAAAAGCTTTAGAGCAAGATGGGATGGCAGGATCACACAGTATTTTCCACATTGAATTGCTAAAATACTGCATCACAATTATTTTCTGTCATGGCATTCTGCTTATTTTAAATTACAATCACTATCCAGTTAATGAGTAATAGTAAATTCCTTATTTTTACCAAATGAATGCTGTTAAAATGAATATAGAATACTATGAAATAATTAAATTGGCATGACACAAAAAAGAATAAAACTATTACAAAGAACACACAAAAACAATAAATGTAAAGAGAAAAAAAATAAAACAGACAAAACCCAGATCATTTTGTATTTTTATGATTCTTAATAACTAAGGAGATATTCACACTAAAATCTACCAACAAAGGCAGCTGTTGTGGGGCTTGGAAAAACAAAAGCAAAACCTCAACCCCAATGAATGCAGAAATCAGTAAAACTGTACCAACTGCAGAAGGTGTTACAGCATGAAATAGAAAACTACTTTTGCCAGGCCACTTAATATTTACCAGCAGAACTATTCGGACCAAATAGTGAAGTAAGAACAATCAGTGAACATACATACCTTTATAAAAGGTGACCTGATCTGCAGAACTACAAGTTTCTTTGAAGGTAAGGAGTACACTACAAGAAGAAATCATTAAGTCTTGTTAAGCAGAACCTTAAAGAGATCTGGGTTTAAATATATCAAGAATTACCTCATTTACAAACTTCAGGATAGTAAACCTTTCAGCTACCAATTCATACGGGAAAGCCTGATAACATCCACTGTGTTAAAAACACGTATTTCTGTGCTTTGTATTTTCATCAGATTTACTTTCAGTTGTACTAAATTCAAGGATTGAATTATGAAAGATATATGAAGATTTGCCTCCTGTAATAATTCAGATAGTGCATGCATCTTTGCAAAGAATGACAGATCATTCTGAGATTTGTGTGATTTAAGAGGGTAAAAGAAATAAAATGAAATACAATGATCACTAAGAAACTAAGAATTTGTAGGAGGAGTGGGAGAAACATTACAACAGGGGAAAAGGCAAAGGTACGTAGGAAGGAAGAAGAGTGGATAAGTATCCTTCTAGATCAGAAATTCAACTTGTATTCCAGTAATTTATTTGAAGTATGTGCACACTTTGGATTAACAGCACTGAGAGTTTTGGCTGCACTGCAGTATGGCTCAAATTCAACATTTCTTACTGGTTCCAAATGTCAAACTGGTTTTTCAAAATAACAACAGGCACAGTTTCGTCTGTGAAGTGTAAATACGTTCCTATCCGTAGGTTTCTGCAGCTGTTATTACTGACCTTAATTTAAGTACATCAGCAAAATAAAATAACAACAAAAAAAAGTAAATGTGATGTCCTTGCACCTTATGCCCCCTGCAAATACCTTCAGCATTCAATACCCACCTTCAGCATTTATACTCAGCTCCGTTGAGTTTTCCTCTGCTGTTGCATATGGGTTATTTCCAACCATTGGCACCAGGCAATCAGTGTAGAAGTAACCAACTTTAGTCATGTCAAGTGTGGAAATCACCAGATCTATTGCCAACTGACCGACATTTCCCACGGACACTGCTGGCTGAAGTAACACGGAATTACAGCGTGCTTTATGGATGGCAGAAAGTGCTCTTCAAATAGCGAAAGCTTAAATTCCTTAAAATCTGGTCAAACACGACTCCTAAAAGTGGCTGCTCATGCTCTGGCAAAGGTGACTATTTCCTACCAGAAGAATTGGTAAATATAGGATTTGGTCCCTGTCTGACAAAAAACATCCTGGCCACTTGTCTCATTGTAAACTGAAAGAACAGCTTGGAAACTCACCTCCTTCCCCACATTTTTGGATTGAGAGTAGGTAAAAGCCACTCAAGCAACTGATGCGAGACTGGCAAACCTCACACGATGCCCAAAGGCAGCTCTGGTATTATATATTAAGCCTCTAAATTCAGACTGACCCATAGACAAAAGTAGGTTGTTTTTAATTTTTTTAAGGATGAAAATTATAAGGGTGCCCTTTAATTATTTGCATAGGAAATGCTGTGGGTTGTCATCAGTTGGGGCAGACACTGACCTAATATACTGACCTAATTTGATGGCACGGAAAGAGAAAGTCAAAAGTCTGTGTCCTTCCAAAGAAACTTACAGGAAGACAACCATAAAACGTTCGGTTGCTTTTTCCTCTAATTTATAATCAAATCTAAGAATTGCCCGCTGCGGAAAGACAGCGGATTTGGGGCTGACACAGAGTGAAGGGGGCCGGGGCAGCACTGAGTGTCCGCATCCCCCGGCTGGTCCCCGGTCCCCGCTCCCCGCCGGTCCCAGGCGAGCAGCTCGGCAGCGATGTGTGTGTTTCCTGCTGCTTGTCAGCTGACCGGGAATGACTTCCTGCGCAGCCTGCACAGTCATCCCGGGCTGGGCAGAGGGCTGCCCTGGGAAGCGATGGGGTTCCCTGCAGCTAATCCAGCCAAGAAGGAAAGAAATGACGGCATTTGCGCCTCCGCAGCCTGCGCTGGAGCGCTCGTCCCACACCGACATCGTCACCTCGGGCACATGACCTGACTGGTGTCACACCATGTGTGAAGGCGATAAAAATACTTCCTAAAACAATCCTAATCCGAGATTTAAATATAGCAGAATGATTTTTGAAAAAAAAAAATCCCAATCTTTTATTGCCGTGGCAACCCACGGGTACTGCAAATCCAGCAAAAGCACATAGGGCGCATTAATTTTTAGAGCAAGAGCATATCGCTATAGCTCCGCAACAGCATACAGCTATGGCTCTAAAATAAAATACAGCTGTTGCAGCTCGGCACGGATCGTCTTGACACGGGCAAACCCGGGGTTCTGAGGAGGGAGAAGTTGGCAAAAACGGAGAAGACCGCGCTAAACTCTGCTGCAGAGAGCCCTCCAAACCCTCTTTTCCTCGGCAGATTCCACACACACCGCCTGCCCTGCGCCTTCTCCGCTTATCCCGCGGCCAAGTACCCAGGGACGACCCTCGGGCAGGGCACGGAGAGACACCAGAGCCCCCCGTGTCCCGTCCCAGAGGAGCGGAGCGGAACCCTCACAGGGACCGCGGGCAGCGACCCCCCAAACCCACCGAGGGCGGGGGAAAGGGGAAACAGCAGCGTGACTCACCATGAGCAGAGTGAAGCCTTTAAAGTCGGGGGCGGCGGAGCCCCCGCCGCGGTCGCATGGAATGAACATGCCGGCCGGGAAGGGAGGAGGGAAGCAGGCAGTGAGGAGAGAAAGGAAGGAAGGAAAGGAGGGAGGGAGGGAAGGAAGGAAGCGGGGCGCGGACGCCGCCCCCATGTGCTGCCGCCAGGGGGCGGTGCCGGCGCTGCCCGCGCTCGCTGCCGGGCGGTTGGGGCCCGTTCCCGGCCGGCTCCGCCATGTCGCTGCCGCCGGAGAAAGCCTCGGAGCTGAAGCAGATCATCCACCAACAGCTGCTCAAGGTGGGACTGGCGCCGCGGCCCGGCGCCGGAGAGACTTTCCCTGGCCCTCAGGGGACTGTGCCGGCCCCCGTGCCGGTGTCACCCCGCCGCTGGTGGCGGCAGCGCCCGCTGAGGCGGTGGCGGCGCGCGCGCTCGCTACCGCGCCCCGCTTTGTTTTCCCAACTTGCAGGTGTTTTCCAGGCGCCGCTTTGTCGTTTTCTTGTTGCTTTTTTGAGTGAGCGTCTTGAACTGACGGGGAAATAAGTAAGCAGGCTGTAACTCCTGTGTGGCTTGTTAGCGCCGTGGTGAATATTCTACCTGTCACACAGGAGAACGGGGTTCTTGGAGCGAGTCCAGAGGAGGCCAGCAAGATTAGAGGGAGGCAGCGCCTCTGCTTCGAACGGGTTGCTGGGAGAACCGGGATTGTGCAGCCTGGAGAAAGAGACTGCTCAGTGGAGACTTTATAGCAGCCTTCCACTACTTGAAGGGAGCCTGCCTTCAGAAAGAAGGGGACAGACTTTTTACCAGAGCATGTAGTGACAGGACAAGGGGAGATGGATTCAAACTGAAAGAGAGCAGGTTTAGATTAGATATCAGGAAGAATTTTTCACTGTGATGCGTGCTGAGGGACTGGAACAGTTTGCCCAGAGAAATTGTGGCTGCCCCATCCCTGGAAGTGTTCAAGGCCAGGCCGTGTGGGGCTCTGAGTGACCGGGTCTGGTGGAAAGTGTCCCTGCCCATGGCCTGGGCTTTGGAATGAGATGATCTTTAAGGTGTTTTCCAATAAGGTCATTCTGTGATTCTATTTCAGGTCCCGGTGGCTTTGTCCATAACATCCTTTAAGTGTGAGACTCAGCGCTATAAATCTGTCTGCTTTCACAGATTGTGGGCAGACATTCTCAGACTTCCTTTAAGTTTGCAGAGGAGATCTACTACTTTTGTGCCTTATGTGTATAAAAGCGTATCTCTTCCCTTAAAAAATAAGGAAGTATTATATTAAGCTAGAATTTTGAGGGAGATGAGAAATTAGAGCAGTGACCATTTTGTCATGGATTTGCAGACCTTTTTGTAAGGAGGGAAATTCAAGATAGGTTGCTGTAAAAGAGCAGTGAAAACGCCTAGGTTTTGTATGCTTGTAATTTTTTTTTACTGGGAGAGCTGCTTTTGTAAGATGATGGCTCATTTGATTAGTCCTGAAAGGATGAATATTTTGGTGTAGTTATTTCTGTTTTCCTAAGAAAACACTCTTAGCATTACAGACTTAATTGGTAAGTTATACCTGCTGCCATACAGAGCTGGTGTTTGTAACACATAATGAATTTTCTTGCAGATGGATGTTCATGGGAGGATACGAGAAGTTCTTGCTGAGACTATACGAGAGGAGCTGGCACCTGAGCATCAGCAGCTGTCCACAGAAGATCTGATAAAAGCCCTAAGACAGCGGGGAATCATTGATGACGTTATGAAGGAACTTAAATTTGTAACCGTAAGTAGCTTCTGAAGAGAAGTATTTCTGCTTGTTCCTCTTACTGATATGGTGTTTTGACAAAGTGAAACTATGCTGCTTCTGGAGGTTTGTAAGGACGTTACTGATTTGAGACATTATAGGAGCAGAGAAAATTAGTGCATATGCTGCAATTGGTTTGGTGGTAATACTGCACTGAAAATATTTGTTCCATTTTAGAAGGGAGCATACCTAAGGAGTGGCATTCAGATGAAATGGAGGATTCTTTAATTTTTAGAAGACTCGGGTAAGAGCGCTGTTGCATCCCTTGACTCCTTAAAAAGTCTTAATTTTAATTCCAGGATGTGAACGGAACGGAGAGGACTTTGGCTCCAAAACCATCAACACATTTTGTTGACAGAGAACCACCAGTTTTGAAAAAAAGTATGTTTCTTGTTTGTTTAAATGTTTGGATCATAGTTTTGAAACGAATTTGAAGTCTGTGATTTTTGCACTCTGAATTAGTAATCCAGTATGAACTGGCATAAAGGTGGATGTTTCTTGTGCTTATCCACAGGGAGTAAACTCATGTAGCAATCAGTGTTGCATTAAATATGATTTACTGTTATTATTTCATTTACTTTACACTAAGATAACTTCCATGTGTTTTAAAATCACTTTCTTCTAAGCACGTGTTTCAAAGAAGTTTCTTTTTTTGCTAGTCTCCTGTTAGTTAGATGATATTTAACAAATTAAGCTTTCCAAGATCTGTTTGTAGTCTCTTCATTTTTATTGCTACACTTTACAGCTAACATTGACCCAACACGGAGGTATCTTTACCTTCAGGTTTTGGGTGGAAAAGCTTTTCTGGACCATCTTCAGGAACCAGAGCCTCTGCCTGGCCAGATCTGTTCTACCTTCACTCTGTGTTTACATTTTCGAAACCAGCGCTTCCGTTCCAAACCTGTACCCTGTGCCTGTGAGCCAGATTTTCAGGATGGATTTCTACTTGAAATACACAAGGATAGCCTAGGTAAGGAATATTGTGGGTTTAAAGCTGATGCTGTTGGGATATTTTCTGACATAAGAGTTATTGTGAAATATGTTTGATATTTTTTAGTGGATTTCTTTCCTGTTTTTGTCACATTTTCCTGAGGAGACTGATTACATAATTGGGTTATGCCACTTGTAGATCTTTCTCTGCTCTTGCTCTTTTCCTTCTTTTTCACTCTAAAATAACTTGAAATTTACCAACTGCATACATTCTTAAATGTTAATTCCATTTTAATTTTTTGTATATCTGAACTAGTTGTATCGCAGTACTCAACTACAAAAATAATTTTATCTTCTTGGTAATCTCTCTGTAGCTCTGTCCTAAAATGAGTATGGTTTTAGAGATGGGACCATTGCTTACGCTTCTGAACTTAAGATCTTTCTTTATACTTACTACATACATTGCATTTTGTTGCATACTGTTTTAAAGTTCTGAGGAGAACTTGGGATGATCATATTCTTACTGTCTTATTTTGGTTTAATAATGGCAGGTGATGGAAGTAAGATGGTGGATGCAACCACTATGTTATCTATATCTGACCCAGTGCATATGGTTCTGATCAAGACAGACACCTTTGGTGAGACCACACTGGTAGCATCCTATTTCTTGGAGTGGAGGTCTGTTTTGGCTGCAGAGAATGGCATAACAAATGTTGCTGTGGAACTCCTGGGTGTAGGTAAGGATAAAAAATAAGCATGTTATGATGACTTATAATATTGAGTACTGAGCTTGCTTACAAGCTTAAAGCACTATTTTTGATCTAGTTCATTTTTTTCTTCAATTCAGAAGTAACTGTACAGTGTCCTTAGAAAATGCCTAGAAGACTTAATGGTCAGATATTTCTGTTACCAGGCTGCTAAAAATGAGTATTCCAGATCCCATGTAAAAATGGTCCTCATGTCTGGGAATTCCCACTGTTGATTATCTGCAAAATCTGGTTAAGTTATCAGAATGAAATCAACCAAACAAAAATCCAGTAGTTCATCTCCAGGAATATATCTGCTCAGTGCACGGGAGAGTAAAATCCAGCTTGTGTGCCTTTCATAGCAAACTAACAATTGCTGGAGAAAGGGATCTCTGCTCTGCTCCCATTTATCCCAGTAGCTGGAAGCATGTTTTCTGAATGGTTTGGTTTAGGTGCTTAGCAGTTAGTACACGTGTGTATTTTTGTGTATCACTTGTCCCCAGTCCTCCTCTCAGGAGTTACTACCCAAATTTTTAGGACATGATTTAGTGAATAAAATCTAGGTCTATCATGACTTCCTACAAGACTTTTTACAAGAGCGAGTAATGACAGGACAAGGGGGGATGGATTCAAACTGAATGAGAGTAGATTTAGATTGGATATTAGGAAGAAGTTCTTTCCTGTGAGGGTGGTGAGGCACTGGAACAGGTTTCCCAGAGAAGCTGTGGATACCACATCCTGAGAAGTGTTCAAGGTGAGGTTGGATGGAACTCTGAGCAACATGATTTTGTGGCAGGTGTCCCTGCCCCTGGCAGGGGGATTGGAACTAGGTGATCTTTAAGATCACATCCAACCCAGGCCACTCTTGATTTTAATTTTCTATAATGACTTGGAAAAGCTTAGCAAATAAGTTGAGTTTAATTCTTGGATGGGTGATGGACCAAGTTAAATTTAATTCTCATTAGCTTTTTTTTCCCAAGTAATAAAGTATCAATCCAATAAATCCAGTGCTTTTTGTCCTTTTCAAAATCCTGTCATTGTACAAAATGCATCAAGGACATCAAAGAATGCTGCCCTCTCAGATAAACAGATAAACTATTATGCGGGGCTTCCATTGCTTGTATTGCTTATGGACCCATCTGTAATCTGTTTTGTAATGCTTATTGTCATTTATGTAATTTAACATTTTCAGCATTAGGCAACGACATTAAGTTGAGGACATTTGTTGTTTAAGTTGAGTTTGTTTGTTGTTTTGGGAAGATTTTTAAAGTTGATTAATCTCTTTGTATGACAGCCAGAGTCCTTCATAATGAGGTGTGTCCTGGGGGAAGATGAACTTCACTAATTTCCAACTATTTAAATTTGAGCTACTGTGTAATCAGTAGGAGTAGGCACATTTACAGTGTGTGATTCTCTGACTTGATTTTAGATGTCTATTTAGACATTTCTACAATACCATTTTAGAATTCATCTCATATGTCCCCGTACTGGCAGCAAATAGGGCCTTGGATAATTGTGTCCTTTTTTTTTCAACATATAATGCTTTCTTAGGGCCTCATTTGAGTTTAAATTTAAATAGAGATTCTTACTTTGCCTACGTTTAAAGAAGTTTAGTTACTTTTTGCGATTGTATAAGGCTAACATAAATATTTTAATGTTTTGCCCCTGCCTGGCTGAAATAGTCTAAGCAAATTGAATATGAGAGAACTGATGAAAATTTATTTTGTTTCAAAGGTACAGAATCAAAGGTTTCTGTTGGTGTTTTAAACATCAGACTTGAAATGTATCCGCAGCTTAATAAGACACTTTCTTCAGAAATAATTAGTACTCAAGTAAGTATTTTCTGGGAGGGCTAACTTATTTTTCTGTTGGTGGGTGGGGGGGAAGCTCAGTATAGAATTGTATATGTTGAGGACTTTGGGGTTTTTGAATGTTTAATACTTCTCTTTTTTTCTTTTAAATTTAAATATAATTACCTTTTTAAAACTACATTGTCTATTCTGAACATTACTTAAAATATTACTGTCAGGTTTTTCTAATTACTTATATCAAAACCTCTGAAGAAGAAAGAAAGATGCAATATATCTAATTTTCTTCATGTAGTATATATGTTTTCTCGCTCTTTCCCATGTGAAACAGTAATTTCAAGTTAACTATTCTGCTTGGAAAGCCAGTAAATGCCTGAAGGTGCATGCAGATATTCTCCTGCACATTAAAATCTGAGCAATCCTTTTGTGCAGAAACGTATTACTTAAAATGTACAGTACTTCAGTGAAGCCTAATATATCAAGCTACAAACAAGAAATACAACTTGAAGTTTTTCTTAATTGGATTTCCATTTAAAAATACTGTGGATTTGCACGACACACTTAAAATGTTAAGCTTTATTTTACATATGCCAGGATGTGGTGTTAATGTACTTACGATTATGGCATTTTCTCGTGTTTGGAATTAGTATGTATAGGATAGGTTTTGTTTTTCCTACCTACAGTTCACTTTGGAACGTCAGAAAACAGCAGAAAAAGAGCGTTTATTTCTTGTGTATGCTAAGCAGTGGTGGAGAGAATACCTGCAGATCAGGCCTACCCACAACACAAGGCTGGTAAAGATCTTTGCACAGGTTCGTCAATTCTACAAATAGACTAATCCTTTCTTCAAGTTATCTTTTTATTTTATTTTGAACTTTATGTGTATGTGAAATCTGTATAGATTTATGATGTGGTTATGTTCAGGTCAGGGCTAAATGTGTATCGTGCAAAAAAATTTAATTTGTAAGGACTGAACTCCTGTTTATCTACTGAAGCTTAAGAGAACAATGCAGACAGGAGAGTTGCTCTGACTGCCTCTGATGAACCAGGTGAAAAAACCTGCTGAGTCTTGTCCTTGAGTACTCACAAATGGCAGAGACCTAGGTGATCTGTACAAACTATTTCAGATAAATTTTGTACCAGATAAAACAGTTACAAAAAATGGACTTCCTAGATCTGTTAGAACACATCCTCAAAATATTTGAACTCTGTGTGGTCTGCAATACAATTTCTCTGGTTTATGTCATGCAACAACTACAGTCATAATTACTAGAGTCTGAGAAATTGCTCTATCAGTTGCTCCTCAGTAAAAGGAATGGTATGATCTTCGCATTTTTCATGCTATGAATTTACCTTACATAGTGGCAATTTTCCTTCCACAGTAACTTCTTAACTCAAAGCAGTGTCCTGGAGCGATCTGTGCCTCCTCTTTGGTGAGGCAACTTCCCTTCTGGCTGTGCCCTGAGTGTGCAGGAGTGATGTGAACTTCCAAATCCCAGCTAGCAGCTGAGCCTCCACCCTGTCACTCTCTCACTCCACATCAGTGGGATGGGAGCAAGAATAAAAAGGGAAAAAGCAAGGAAAAGTTCAGGGGTTGAGATGAAGGTGGTTTAATAAATGAAAGAAAGAAAGAAAAGAAGAACAGGAAAACAGTGATGCAAAGACAGTCAATCACCCCCTCCCAGAGCAGACAGATGCCTCGATAGTCTCCAAGCAGGGGCAAGTTTAGAAAAAGTCTGTTCCCCACCTCCATTGTTTTTATTGCTGAGCATGACACTATATGGCATGGAATATCCCTTTGGTCAGATCAGGTCAGCTGTCCTGGCTGTGTCCCCTTCCAGCTTTTTGTCCACCCTGAATATACAACTGTGGATAGCATAATGAGAAGCAGAGGCACTGTGATACTACAGAAGCCCTGCCCAGCAGCAGCTAAAACACTGGTGTGTTCACACCACTGTTTTGGTCACAAATCTAAAATACAGCACTATGAGGGCTGCTGTGAAGAAAACAAACTCCCTTCCAAATAGACCCAATATAAAGGCTTAAGGGTTTCAGGGCAGGGTATAAAGAGAAGCAAGTCTATAATTAAATAGGATAGGAACTAGGCCCCTGCTAGATTAGTACCTATATAGAGCTTATCTTGAGTCTCCCATTGGCCATAGCAAAATCTTAATAAAACTTTCTGGGAACAGAAATGAGTTTATTAGATTAGTTTGATAATTTAGTTACCATCAAGTTTCAGACGAGTAATGCAGAAACACGCATTATATATATGAGCAATATTAAAAAATAAATCCTGCCTGTGGGGTTTTTTAAAATTGCTTTCAAGCTGTGAAATAGTTTTCAACAGGGTTCCAGTCAGCCTCAAATAAGTGCTGCTTTTTTTTTCCACCAGCTTGCTGAAAAAGCATGACAAAACCTTAAAGGGCACAATATGTGACTGCAGTAAAAATATGAGACCATAATTTCCGAAGCTGCAGAGATTGAAAAGGCTTTGATCCCTTTTAAAAATATATGAACATAAAAGTACCAATTTAGCCCAGTGAGGAACTGAAGACCTCTATGCTTCTTGAAATAGTTTTAAAATATGATAATCATAGTATTTGCCTGCAGCATGTAATAAAACAGACCTTTTTTCAAGTCATCTTATTTCTTCATTTTTACAAGAACTTAGAAAATATTAGTGTTATTGCTTAATTTAGATCTAGTTACTAGATCTAGTTGCTTAATAGATCTAGTTACTTCATTTTGAGTAATTTTTATTACTTGCTGTTATGAAAAGAGGTGGAGTATTCAAATTCAGAAGCAAATAGACATGTTTTAAACTCTAGAATCAGTTAATCAGTTGCTGAATGTTTAGTGCTTTTGGGGGAAGGATTTTTGGGGTCGTTGTGGAATTTGGTGTGTGAGTTTTTGTTCTGGCTTGTTTTTATACTTGATGATAATGTGGAAATTGAAAGTGAGTAGAGCATGAACAGTTCCTCCCCCATTTGAGAAAATTAATTGCAGCCTGTGCTGTTCCTTGGTGTTCAGACATTTAGTCCAGAATGCCCTGTGAGTGACAGAGCCAGAATGAAATCTGTGATGTGTCTAAATGAGTTGTCTTAATGGTCTTGGGTCCTAATTCTGGGGGTGTCTTACTGTTTCTGAGTGATACTTATTCCAGGGAAGATACATCCCAGAGGAAAAAGGTGTAAGTTAAGATTAACGTTTTGGGACACTTGCGCGGCTGGCAAATAACCGCATTTGGCCTGTCCAGGATGAGAACGGGG